>CABFWB010000388.1:288553-320861 GCA_902151455.1 Timema bartmani | reverse complement strand
AATTAGACGGGGATGGGGTGGGGGTGTGATGGCAATTAATTAAGGACAAACAGCCTATATGTATTGATAAATTACGTATTTTTCAAGGATAGATCTATCTAAGCATAGCTCTCAATAATTTGAAAGAAAACCAGTTCGAAATTACTCCGGAATTATTAATAATAGTAAATCGAATCTTAGTGTGGACGATAATCGACCCAGATATAATATATCTATAATATACAGATTAATTATTACTCTTGTTATATGGTCAAATTTTTTCCGAGTATTGGAAAGGCTTATACATTTACTTGATCCACTCTCTCGACACTCTTTGACAAGTAAAAGCGCTTCGAATCATTTCTAGTTTTCGAAACAGTTTTAGTCTAAGTCATACGATTTGCAGCTTGTACTAGAAAACAATAATAATACTTAGCTCCGCGTCTTACTACTCGTTCGGTTTGTACACTTAAGTACTAATTACACTAATGGGTTAGGAATCAGGAAGGTTGAATTTAGAGGATGTGAACCCGCATTTGCGTGGAGGGAGAGTGGAAAACCATTTAGGAAAAACCACCCTAAGTTCACCCAACCGAGATTCGAACCTTGATCTCCCCGTCCTCGGCAGTCGAGCTCAACACGACTAGTGCGTTAGCTAAGTACGCCACCGAGGCGGGTTAGAAAACAATAAGATAACACATTTAATCACATCACACCAGTCTGAGCGTCAGCCAGGATAAAAAAAAACTATGAATAGGACATATTTTTTCCTTCCATCGGTTTGTTCATATTCAAACTGAGAAGTAAATGACAAAAACCAGGGAGATCAGAGGGAAAAATAGAGAGAAGAGGCGTAACAAAATAAAAAGTAAAAAAAAAGAAGAAAATTGCATTGGAGTCGTATAAAAATGTAGTCCAATGTCGTTCTTCCAAACCATATGGGCAAACTGCAATATCTCCGAAACCAATAAAAAAGTTAAAGTTGTATTTCTTTTATATTCTGGATAGAAAAAAAAATGAAGGGGGTTCGTAGTTGGGTGGAGGGGGGTAAGGGAGAGCGGAAATAATAATAAAACCGCATTTTTCAGAAGGTAACGTCGTCCCAACAAACCACGCGAATTGCACTTGATATTGTATTTCGCTGGTAAGTGCCTGTGACATAACATCCAAGAAATATGGTTTTGATGTTTTTTCTGTTGTTCTTTTTTGTTACGATGGCTAGATGGTTATTGTTTTTTATTTCAAATCATGTAAGTTCATTTAAGAAGATGGTATTCACGAAACATAGACAATCGAATAACGTAGAGTTCATTTCAAACGTATGACACACATTGGACAAATAGTTTTGACAGGCAAGGTGAAGTAAGCAAATAACGAAGGGACATATATCAGTGGGCTTGTGGACTAGAGGTCAGGCTCATGTAGTCTGGTTCGTTGGTGATGGGAAGTTTGGGACTCGAATAATGGCAGAGTGTTATTACAGTAAAATTTCCTAAATAGCTAAGCATTCTGCTTAACTAAACTCGATATTCCCCTGCATCGGCTTTCTTACTCACTTACTCCATGGCATTAGGAACTTACAAAAGTATGCCACCTATCCTTATCTTGAACTATCTCTACCCAGTCCACCTATTAAAACCCTATCTCATCCAGGTCCATTCTAATGGGGTTTTATAAGCATCACGTCTTACTACCCTTTCAGTTTATACGTCTATGTACTAGCTACGCTAGGTTTTAGGGATTAGGACGGTACTATATACAGGAAGTGTACTTGCATTTGTGTGGAGGGAAAGTGGAAAACTATTTTTTTTTAAACTCAGTACATCTGACCGAGATTCAAACCTTGATCTCCCCGTCATCGGCATTCAAGTCTACTGCTAAAGAAGTGCGTTAGATCAAGCGGCCACCGAAGCGGGTGATTCCTATGTTATCCTCCCATTTCTGTTTAGGTATTACCATTGGTCTCTTCACATTGAGTTTGATGTACAGTACCCTGAACAAGGTTCTAGAATCTCCCATTTACACTGCATGTCCTTCCCATCGTAATCTACGAGATTGAACTATTATAACAATCTCTTGTGATGAGTACAGGGTATGTAACTCATCATTATAATACACCCAGCCGGGATTTGATCTCTGATATTCTTCCTACCAACAAATGAGAATAGAATAACTTGGTTTTATTCTGTGTGCTAACCAATATGGTGTTATATCATTTTAATTCACAGATATGTTTGAAAAATAAATCTGGCCTCCGAGGTAAATATATCTTTTTTACGGTGACCAATCACTTCCAGTTGAAGATTGAATGCTATCTTCCAGAATTTCAAACAAACCAGTAAAACCAGTACCTTCCAGCCAGTCACTTACAGTTGTAGATTGAATGACAACTTCCTGAAGTTTAAATAGTGTAAAACCACTCCCTTTCACCCAGTCACTTTCAGTTGTAGATTGAACGACATCTTCCCGAAGTTTGAACAATGTAAAACCAATCACTTTCAGCTGTAGATTGAATTACATCTTCAGAAAGTTTAAACGATCTAAGACCAGTATCTTTCAGTTGTAAATAAATATATATCTTCCCGAAGTTTAAACAATGTAAAACCAGTCACTTTCAGTTGTAGATTGATTGACGTCTTTCCAAAGTTTAAACAATGCAAAACCAGTCACATTTGTAGATTGAATGACGTCTTCCATTGGTTTAATTCTTGTTCGTGTAGTGTTCACCGGGAACCTCGAGCTGTAATAGATGTGCAGGATGCAGGAAATCTCCAACTTGCAGTTCTAACTAATGTGGTGCCGAGCCGACGTGGAAAAAAGAAGCGCTCTTCTGGAACAAACTTTCCTTCCGCTCCGAGTTCTAGCAAAATACGCGCCGGATACATGGAGCTACATCATCTGTCTGGGCCGTCTCCATGGGTGCTTGGCAATGGAGGCAAACTACTTACATTCATGGAAAGAGAGGATTAAAAATGGAGTCGAAGGTCTTCTAGCTTTTGGCGTGGATAAGTTTTTAAAGTAATAATTGTACTTTTAGTTTATAAATTAATAGCTTATTTAATAAATTATATATCGTTTGTATTTTTTAACTTTTTAATTGATATCCGAATCAAAAACAAACAATCGCTACCTCACTAGTGGGTTTGTGAACTAAATGTCAAGAAAATCTAGTGCGGCCTTTCAGACTAAGGGCCAGTTTCATAGTCAGATTTAGTACGCCTCAAGTGCGGNACTAAGGGCCAGTTTCATAGTCAGATTTAGTACGCCTCAAGTGCGGCGCTATACTAAATACAAGACGTCACCTACCTGAAATTGAATGGAATGGGCCAGTTTCATATGCGAAACTGGCCCATTCCATTTCGGTCTAGGTAGGTGTCATCCTGTATTTAGTATCGACTCGCACTTTAGGCGTACTAAATCTGACTATGAAACTAGCCCTAAATGTCAAGCTCATCTAGTGTGGTCTTTCAGACTGAGTGTCACTCTAATTTAATGCGGTGGAGTAGTTATAACACATGCGTTTAACTTGTTCAGGTAGTCAGAGGCAGTAATGTAGAGGAAAAAACTTATACAACTTGCCATGAAGATGGGTCCAAAGGATATTTTGTTCATGGAGCTATTATATATATATGTATACGGAGAGGTCATCCCAATGCTGTATCGTTGCAAGAAAGTGAAGCCAGCCACGCCCCCCTCACGGAGAGACGAATCGAGCCGCTCGCTGTATGGTATAGTATGGCAACCGGTCACCTGTTTAGCATGGGTAGCGTAGGGAAAAAAGGGACGCGCGCTCACTTGAATTAGAATTAAACCCGAGTAAAAGCTTTTAGATACTTTATGTAAGTAGGGTGTAAATGTTGAATAAATTTGTGTTATTTTTCTGTGAAGAATATAAAAGAATACTTTATATTTCGGGTAATTACAAGCGTCTGAAAATGCAAACTAGCCGAAAATCTAGATTATTGTTGCTAGTATTAATAAAAAGGTCAATTTCAAATTGAGGGGAAAGAACCTTTAGTTTTATACCCCACTCAGGTTTTTGCGTTTTTTTCTTTCAATTTTTACCTCACTCCATTTGCCCCCCACCAGAATCAGAACCAGGGACCCTAGAAACGGATATATAGACAAAAATATGCAAGTCGATTTTCTTAGGCCATCACAATTCTATGAATATGTATGAAAGTAAAAATACAAGCATTTTAATCTGTCGAAAATTTCTAAGAAGAAAGTATGACAATTCAAGCTAAATTTGATTAACCTCTTTTCAATTAGGCACCGCAAATTTTATAATATATTTGTTATAATTTTAATTTCTTAATTTATTTGCAAAATTAAATTAAATAACTTTATTTATATAACAGGTAGCAATAAAATATAGATAGATACCTGTGGAACGTTACGTTGTAATAATTATTCTTTTCCCACATGTTGTGGCATTAAAATGGACTGCAAGATAAAACTATCTTGTCAACATTTTTTATTATTAATAATATTTTTATACAGGTATTACAAATTAGATTTTAGCACATATTTAATAAAT
Organism: Timema bartmani; assembly: GCA_902151455.1. Taxonomy (NCBI): domain Eukaryota; kingdom Metazoa; phylum Arthropoda; class Insecta; order Phasmatodea; family Timematidae; genus Timema; species Timema bartmani. The sequence continues at coordinate 316,342 of CABFWB010000388.1, read as the reverse complement.
GTAGACCATTTACTAAAGCGTTAAGTGTAAGAAAAGGAGCTGGCCTTTAGTTCGCCCAAATAAATACATTATTATTATTAATATCATCTTTCTATGTCAAAAATAATCACAAACTCATGCCTACAACTGTTTTGTAGGAAATGCCAGCAGCCACGTGCAGCCCGGGATGATTCATCATACCCCTTTCACCCCAACATGCCCCGAGTATCTCCATGCTTTTGTTTCTCTCAACTTGTAAAATCCACCTTCGTGCCATCTTGCCATCAAGATGGGTCTTGTGCTCGGTCTTAATGTAATAATCACAAGTTAATATTAAACATACTAAAGTTCCGGAGGGCCAACATTAGTTAATATTAATACTAAGAGGATGTATCCGAATAGTCAAAAGGATCCTCGTCAAGGATCTGTGAGATGCAGTTCTGATGAATTCACACTTGCCACGCACGCACTTCCCAAACAAGGACTGCATCAAACTATTCGAACGCCAACGACCTTTCTACATCCCTGGGTCCGCAGTGCTGCTCTCTAGCAATGATCTTAGAAACTATGTAAAGGCCATCTATTAGCCCTAAAAAAATTATTCACATTGGTTTAATATACATTCTAGGAGTTAATACTCTGTTTATAGTATTTTAAAATAGAACATAATTACAGATTTTTGGTGACTTCTTTTCGCACGACATTTCAAAACATCAACACATGGGTCATAAAGTTGAAAGGGCGGGTAATGTAAAAATATGCGCGGCGGCGAAACAAAACAATTGACAGTCAAATAAGATCATAATAGAACCGTTGCCGGTCAAACTCCGCACCAAGGCCGAACGAGGACGTTTCGAAGACCTGTGGCTTCCATCCTTGGGTCCAAGGACATGAGAGGGATGCATCGGCATCCTTCGTGACTATTCGGACATATCTACACTTAATCACGTGATTTACAACGCAGCTCTCAAGGATACGTATCAAGGCGACAGCGCATAAATATACTATTCGGATACAGCCAGAGACTGGATCCGAATAGTCAAGTACACTTGGCTTGATGCAGACTTGATGAATGTACACTTTTCACGCACTTGAGATCGAGGACTAAAATATAGTATTTGGATGGCAAACTATCCTTTCCACACCCTAGAGTCCGCAGTGCTGCTTCCTACCAATGAGCTTAGAAACTATTTTAAGCGCCATTTATCAGCCCGTTATCACTCTTAAGAGCTCTATCTTTAGCAGACCAAAAAATACACAATTGCCAGTCAAACACCGCATCAAGGGCGTGTCAAGGGTGACTTGCTGTCGCCCTTGGACACAAGAGTGTGTGAGGGGTGCATCGGCACACTTCGTGACTATTCGGACGGATCTACACTTGATCACGTGATTGCCAATGCAACTATAGAGTGAACGTCAAGGGTCGACGGCACGTGAAGTAGACTATTTGGATACAGCCAAGGCGATGGTCTTGGTGTCAGCGCAATTTTCTTGAGAACTATATATACGACGGGAGGAGCTCTCCTTAAACACTGATTATAAGGTTTTTAGTAATGTTGTAAATGAACATATAAATATAAATATGGGGAACTAATAAACATATACATATCGCCGCACGATATCGTAGAGAACTATATTTAATAAATGTGTTGGGAACTTATGAGAGATAAAAAGAGAGAATAAATGGTAGAGAAAATACACAATTGAATTCTGACTATTCACAGGAGACGCTCAAGTTATACTGGTCTCAGAGAACAAAACGATCGGGGGGTTGAGAAACCAAACAGTCGGTCCCACAAATGGAAGGTGGTTAAAAATAGTTGAGTTCTGAGAGGTTTGTCCTCGCGAAAGCCATATAGGAAAAGAAAAGAGGAAGGGAAATAACCAAGCCCACAGTACAAGTAAATTAGGAGAACTCAACTCACGAAATAGTGTAAGCCACGGTGACTTGGGCAGAAAATAAAATTACATTAAACAGGTCTGAAGCATGTTTTGTTACCTCTCAATTCGTAAAATCTATCTTTATGCTATTTTTTTAATTTTATTTAGCACCGCGTCTTACCACCCATTCGGGTTATACGCTTAAGTACTAATTACGCTAATGGATTAGGAATTGGGAAGGTTGAATTTATAGGAAGTGAACCCGCATTTGCGTGGAGGGAGAGTGAAAAAACATTTAGGAAAAGCCACCCCCAGTTCACCCGACCGAGATTCGAACCTCGATCTACCCGTCCTCGGCAGTAGAGCTCAACACGACTAGCGCGTTAGCCAACTACGCCACCGAAGCGGGTTTTTTGCTATCTTGCCATGAAGATGGGTCCAAAGGATGTTTTGTTGCTCTCAACTTTTAAAACACCACCTTTCTGTCATCTTACCATGAAGATGGGTCTGAAGGATGTTTTGTTTACTTGCCTGTACTAGTGGCAGATTTGTTAATTACTCAATTATATAATAGACACTTAATAAAGTCCCTCGGCTGTTAATCATCACTATGAAAGAGGCAAACTCAATTTCACCATACATTTTTTCCACCTATGCCAGACCCTTAGGTTAGTAGGCAGGTGAGCTAATTACCAACTTGGCTAAGATGTAATACTTTATCTTGATTTAGTTTTTATTTAAACCTTGTATTACCTTACACGATGATAATAAATTTAGTGTGTTCGAAAACAATGAAGTGTTATGAGTGTTGGAAAGGATAGAACTAGCTCAAGATAAATATAGGGTGTAATGAATTGAACTGGATAGAACAAGCTCTAGATAGAGATAGGGCGTAATTAGGTAGACTGGATTGAACTATCTCAAGATAGGGTTATGGTGTAATGTGGTGGAATGGATAGAACTAGCTCAGGATAGGGTTAGGGTGTAATGAGGTGGAATGAATAGAAATATCTCAGGATAGGGATAGGGTGTATCTAGATGGAGAGGATAGATCTAGCTCAAGATGCGGATGGGGTGTAATGAGTTGGACTGGATAGAACATCTAGCTCAAGATAGGGAAAGGGTAAATGAAGGTGTAATTGGATCGAACTAGATAAAGGTAAGGATAGGTTGTAATGAGGTAGAATGGATGGAACTAGCTTGAGAGAGGAATAGGGTGTAATGAGGTGGACTGTAGAACTATCTTAAGATAAGGATAAGAGGCATAGATTTGTAAGTGCAGCAATATACTTTAGAAACCCTAAACGCCATATGTTAAGTAAAAACAACCCTTTTGTTAAAACGTACTAACTAAAAAAAATCCCACTTGCTGCTAAGTGGTTTCTTCAAATTATTTTCAAATCCACTTTTCCCATCATCCTCCGGCTCAGTCTTGGACTATCCTGACCATGAGGACAACATGTTGTGTTACCTGGACGCTAAGTAATTATTGTTTGCCTTGGTGAACGCCGACCAGACCTGTTTGTTTGGAGTAACCCTACCACAGCGACTGAGGGGTTTAATGGAGGGAGGAGGATGACGAGGGGGCACATAGCTCACTATTAGTACCTCCTACCCCCCACCCCCTCCAATTATTCTCGTGTTTGCACACCCGGTTATTTTGAGGTTGGTTCTCTCTGGTGGTGGAGCAAGCAACTTCCTAAGGGATCACTTCAGGGAACAGGCGGGAAAACACTCAGCTACAGTGAAAGAACCGACCATGAGCACTCCCACATTTCCAGGAACAGAGTGATTAGCTCCTGATGGGTATGAGTGTACTGAGGACCCGGTATTAAGGTGGGATGGTAAACATTGCGAGGTAAGTTAGGGTGGTAATTCTTGCGAGTTAAGGTAGGGGGCTAATCCTTGCGAGTTAAAGGTGGGGTTGTCATCCTTACAAGCTAAGGTGGGGTGGTAGCCCTTACAGGTTAAGGTGGGGTGATCATCCTTACAAGTTAAGGTGAGGTGGTAACCCTTACAAGTTAGGGTGGGATAGTAAACTTTGCGAGATAAGGTAGGTTGGTAATCCTTACAAGTTAAGGTGGGGTGGTGATCCTTGCGAGTTAAGGTGGGGTGATAATCCTTACTAGTTAAGGTGGGGGTAATTCTTGCGAGTTAAGGTGGGGTTATAATCCTAGCGAGTTAAGGTGTAGTTATAATCCTTAACTTGTAAGTTTTCAAAAATAGGTTTTCAGTAAGCCTCATTTAAGTAAGTTCTTCTAATAAAAACAAACACATCATGTTAACCACAATCAACACAGTTTAAAAAAAAATTAAATTTTATCAAAATCAGTCATCGGTTGACTACTATAGAAATATTGTTTTAATACTACACCGTTTTATTTGCATATTAAACACTCCGTATGCATTTTAAACAAAATTATTAGAATCATTTTTAAAAAATGTTTGAATTTTTTTAATATCACTTATTAGTAAACTCCTATTTAACAAATTTTTTATCCAAAAACAATCTACACAGTATTTTGTGTGGTCAACTGCTCCTGGTATATTTAACCTAAACACAATTATTAAACCCGTTTTCAAAAAGTAACTTATCAGCGATCTATTCTTAATTTGAGACTAGGTTAAAACAAATAATCAGGGTTGGCATTATTATTTTACTACCAAATTCCTCGTGTTTGCCGGGATTTCCAGAAGGAGTTCCCATTTTTCCCAGTCAGCTTGGAGTGAATAAAAATTGTAATAGCATTTCATTTTTCATCAAACTGATTAGTGTGAAGTCATGTAACTTATGTTTAAATCAGGATTGTTATGATTGTCGGGGAAATACATCTTATTTCGTTTCACAGCCCTTGTTAAAAGGGTAATAAGACATGTTTGAATCAGATGATATAATTCTTCAGTTCACGTTTTCGTTCATCCAAAGCCCTAATATTTTAAGCTTTCAGTTAAATGCCCCATATTAACAAATATTACAGTATTTTTACTAGGATTTGCAAGATTCCTTGTGTTTTACCGAACCGCTAGGTTTTACGTGTGCATAGTAGCTCTGAGACTTCTTCCCGAGGTATAGCCCTATATAATATAAATATCAAGTTTGATAAAAATCCATCAAACAGTTTAGGAGACGTGGCTAAGGACATCCAGAAAGACACGCAGGCAGATTGACACACAGACACGAGGACAATGATAGTTGAAAAATCTAATTTTTTGCTTCGACACACATAAAAAGTAAAGATTCATCATGATCTCTAGACCGAAAAATTTCACGCATACCAGATTTTCTCTTGATATGAGAAAATAAAAATCTGTCGTCAGTAAACTACTATTGAATGAATGTTTATATGAAAGAAAAAATATATACAAACATATCTTTATATTCTAAAACACCAAATATGTTACCAATTTTGAACCAAATCATTAGAGCCATTTTTTAAATCCAAATGTTCCTTGATTTCCACCCATGTAGCCAAGTCCCTCCAGTGGTTCCTTAAGCACACCCATGTAGCCTATTTCTTCTAGTGGGTACTTGAGCACACCCATGTAGCCTAGTCCCTCCAGTGGTTCCTTGAGCACACCCATGTAGCCTAGTCCCTCCAGAGGATCCTTGAGCACACCCATGTGGCCTAGTCCCTCCAGAGGTTCCTTGAGCACACCCATGTAGCATAGTCCCTCCAGAGGCTTCTTGAGCACACCCAAGTAGCTAGTCCCTCCAGAGGCTTCTTGAGCACACCCAAGTAGCTAGTCCCTCCAGAGGCTTCTTGAGCACACCCAAGTAGCTAGTCCCTCCAGAGGCTTCTTGAGCACACCCAAGTAGCTAGTCCCTCCAGAGGCTTCTTGAGCACACCCAAGTAGCTAGTCCCTCCAGAGGCTTCTTGAGCACACCCAAGTAGCTAGTCCCTCCAGAGGCTTCTTGAGCACACCCAAGTAGCTAGTCCCTCCAGAGGCTTCTTGAGCACACCCAAGTAGCTAGTCCCTCCAGAGGCTTCTTGAGCACACCCAAGTAGCTAGTCCCTCCAGAGGCTTCTTGAGCACACCCAAGTAGCTAGTCCCTCCAGAGGCTTCTTGAGCACACCCAAGTAGCTAGTCCCTCCAGAGGTTCACTAAGCCCACCCATGTAGCCTAGTCCCTCCAGAGGCTTCTTGAGCACACCCAAGTAGCTAGTCCCTCCAGAGGCTTCTTGAGCACACCCAAGTAGCTAGTCCCTCCAGAGGTTCACTAAGCCCACCCATGTAGCCTAGTCCCTCCAGAGGCTTCTTGAGCACACCCAAGTAGCTAGTCCCTCCAGAGGCTTCTTGAGCACACCCAAGTAGCTAGTCCCTCCAGAGGTTCACTAAGCCCACCCATGTAGCCTAGTCCCTCCAGAGGCTTCTTGAGCACACCCAAGTAGCTAGTCCCTCCAGAGGCTTCTTGAGCACACCCAAGTAGCTAGTCCCTCCAGAGGTTCACTAAGCCCACCCATGTAGCCTAGTCCCTCCAGAGGCTTCTTGAGCACACCCAAGTAGCTAGTCCCTCCAGAGGCTTCTTGAGCACACCCAAGTAGCTAGTCCCTCCAGAGGTTCACTAAGCCCACCCATGTAGCCTAGTCCCTCCAGAGGCTTCTTGAGCACACCCAAGTAGCTAGTCCCTCCAGAGGTTCATTAAGCCCACCCATGTAGCCTAGTCCCTTCAGAGGATCACTAAGCACACCCAACGGGCCTTGTTCCCCCAGAGGCTCCTTAAGTCCACCCATGTGGTCAAGGTGTCATAGAGGTATACTATAGTTAAGGAGGCCTTTGGTTCCTGCTAGGACTACACCATGATATTACTATGATATTGACATTATATTTCAATATTAAAATTCATGGGCATTGCATCGGGCTCGCCTTTATTTTGATGTCCTAGGCAAAGCTAGTTTTTAAATAAATGCAGCCTTATGTTGAGCAAGTGTTCATTCAGTATGTAACTAAAATACAATCTAACAGAGTTATCAAACCTGAAATTATAGTTTGTTTCTTTTTGGTGTGAAATAGGGCTCGTTTTAAAGAGCAAATCATGTTATGGATATATATTAAGGTTGGATGCTAATTTGATAGTTTTGGTTTAGTTTCAGAGCGTACCGAGTAAACAACATAGATTAAAGATATTTTGTAGACAATTCGAACATAGCAATTTGTATTGTAATTAAGATGGTAACCAAATGCAACATTGTTTGCGGGAGAGGTTAGTACGTGCAAGATTCATGGCCCAAGCCTGCTTTTAAATTCTTATAAATACAGTTGTATAAATCTTGGTGTCTCTGATTCATCAGGTTCTAGTTCAATCCTGACCAGATGCAAAACAAGAAGTTTTACCAATTTGTGCTTTCGCATGTATTTACTCTTTAGCCCTAGTAAGAAAAGTATTTTGATTGTCAAAAATATCGGATTTGAAATTTTATTGGATATAGAGGGTTCATGGCTTCCTAAGCCTGAAAACAAATTTGTTTTTTGAAATCCTGTTTTACTGTCTGTGCCTGTATCTTGGTTTAGAGCCTAAATCATTTTACTGATCGGGCTAAAACTTGGCATCCAGGGTTCTCACAAGGTTCACCATAGTTATTTTTGGAACTATCTATCTAACCCTTTAACTAAGGGTAGTCAACTATATGGCGAAAAAAAAATCTATTCTAAAATTTAACTCTAGCGATTTTGGCACTGGCACTGTTTAACATTAAAAACCAAATGGCACATCTCATTTACCCATAAAAATACCATTGAGGGCACTTTATATAAGTGTAAACTTGAAATTTTCATCATACCTCCTCAATTCTATGAGATACTAAATAACTTATCATTAAAAATTGGTAGAACCACTAGAGAAGTACAACTTAAAAAAAAAATTTGTAAAACCAATATTTAACGAGTCATAGATAGATATTATTTTTAATTAGAGCTTTGGGAAAGGTGGAGTCGAAAATGCAGAGAACAAATAATAACCTATATTTATGTAATAATTTATATTATTCCATGCATTCTCATTAGTAAAATGCGACGCTTGTTTTCCTCACTATGTTTATCAAATCTTTATAGTATCTTTTCACATATTTTACGAGCTATAATTATAATTTAGATAAAGGAGTGGGAAAGTCTGTGGTGTACACCGTACCATTTATTTACTAGATTAAACCGATCAATTACTTAAAATTCACTCCTCTTCTCTAACCTCTTAAGAGTAGGGAGACCACTAGTAAAAATTACAGATAACATGAAAAAATGTATGTAATGTTTTTGAAGGATACCTGTATGTCCATATTATTTAATTATCATTCTTTGAATACCTTTAAGCTTATATAAGTTAAAGTTTATTAAGTTGCTAAAATATGTAACCTTTGGGCTTAAGTCACGTGAACTAACTAGGGATATAAGGCACTGTGAACTAATAAGGGATATAAGACATCACGAACTAAAGAGAGATAATTATAAGACACAGTGAACTAATGAGGGATATAAGGCACTGTGAACTAATGAGGGATATAAGGCGCTGTGAACTAATAAGGGATTTAAAACAAAGTGAGCTAATTAGGGATATTTTGCAACATAGACTAATGAGGGATATAAGGCAATATGAACTAATGATGGATTTAAGGAACCATGGACTAATTAGGGATTCAAGGCGCCATTAAATAATGAGGAATATAAGGTACAATGAAATAATGAGGCATAAAGGTACTGCAAATTAATGAGGGATATAAGGCACTAGGTATCAGTTTGTGATACACATAAATTAATAATATTATTAAATTACTTTTAAAAGAAAAATAATAGTATAAAATTATTTATATTTTAAAACTTACCTACCAGATATCTGTTTGAATCAAATCGTTAAAGCCCTTTTTAAAATATTAAAACATCAATAAAACAATCACTCATTAATAAACTACCTTTAAACTAAATTTTCCCTACAATAAAGTATACAGTTTTATTTGTAATGTCAAACACTTCCCAGATTTACATTTTAAACAAAATCGTAAGATTAATTGGCAAAATATTTCGAATATTCTTAAATCAGTCAACTACACTTAAAATAGTTTTGGCTCGAAAGCCAAGTATTCAGTGTTATTTTGGAAGTCAAACACTCCCCAGATATTCATTTAAAAAAACTCGTTAAAAGCCAATTTCCAAAAATTTGGATTACAAAAGACTCATTCTTTAGTCAACTACCCATAAAATAAGGGCCAGGGTAAAACTTAAAAATATTCCTGAGGTATAGCCATATAATATCTAAATATTAATTTTTAACTAAATCCATTGAACCATCTCAGATATATGGCCAGGAATAAATAGACAGAATATTATAAAATGGGCTTTTTTGAGTTCGGGTGCACATAAAATCTAAATATTTTATCATAATCTCGAGATAGAAATTTGTCACTTTTACAATACTAACTTTATATGAGAAAGTAAAAATGTCCTTATTGGGATGCATAGCAGTAATCAAATAAAATATAGGCGTTGTTTTATTGTTAAGTTATATCTGAAATATTTGTAATTAATACAACCTATTCAAATGATGACTATATTTGCAATGATTTTTCCCATTTCAAATCTATTTCTATAAAGCCCAAAGATTGTGTCATAAATACCTATAATTTTGAGGATTATTAATTTGTATAAAATAATGTTATGTATTTTATAACATAATGTTAATTTAAAAGTTACTATGAACGATTGTACCCGCTTATGAAAGTGTAAAAAAGGTTGAAACCATTCAACTCTAACCAGAATAGATCCAATATATATTTGTACAGTTCAGACAAACTTTGGGAATGTTCATGGGAATCCATCGTAAATGATGTATCCACATTTAAAGCCAAATATCTTCAAGACTGATGCAGTGGGCCAAGCTTGAAATACAAATAACTTTCCATAAAATACGCTCCTGCGAGGAAAACTTATTCTTGCATGTACGGCCCAGATAGAGAAGTATATCATATTTTATGGTGTTTCTTGGTCTATTCAAAGATAATAAAATATGATTTTAAATATGACAGTGAATAATTGTCTCAAAAAAAGGTACGTAAAATAGCAGCAGGGTTTTAAAGTTGAGAGTTTTTTGTCTATAAAATATAACGAAGAGTAAAGGATTGTTTAAGAAACCTAGATTAAATAATATACGTTTATGCTTCGGGTAAAATCCGAACCGCAATAAAGTCAATATTATCCAGAAGATAGTTGATGTTATCCAAATAAGTAGATAATGTTGAGTGAGAGTTGGTTCAATAATGTTTTTCAAAGTCAATCCAGATAATATTGACATTACCCACCCGCACTTGAATAGTGCCAAATTCTAGGATTGAGCCTATGTTAGTTATGTTAGACTAGATTAATTTAGATTAGGTTAAGTGAGTTTAGGATAGATTAGTAAGTAAGTAAGTGGAAAATAAGGAATAAAAATGAGGCAGTTCAAATATTAGTGTACTGCTACGACCCAATTTTATATTCAATAGCGAGACATCGTTTCTAAATATAATTCGTATTGCAACGTGCTTAGTTTTACAAATAGTATTCGACGTTATCCAAGTATTGCTGGCTAAATGTCGAGATTATCCATATATGGTCGTAAAGGAGATACATTAATTTCTATTTCTGACACTATCCACTGCACTTGAATAATACTGACATTCCGGCTAATATCTACACTATCAAAACCTCGCACACTACTCGTAACATATAAGCTATATTATTTAAGCTATGTTTGTTGAATAGCAATTGGCGGACCAGATATATATTATTAAAATACATATACCTTTTAAACATAATCAACGATACTTTTAAGAATCTGAAAAATTGGCAGAGTCCTCTGTTAAGCATTAACATTAAAATAAACTAGACATACTTCCAGTAAATATAAATAAATAACAAGTTAACATACTTGTCAGTTTATAGTTAAAGAGGGTGACCTGGCGGTCTAGGGGTAAGGTGTCGGACTTCTAAGCTAGGGGTCCGGGGTTCAATCTTCGGTCCCGGCACAGATGTATCTAATCGCCAAACCTTTTCTTCACCTCTCACAAGACGTGTATTAATCATGACTTGTGAATGTGAGGAATGCCAGGCCTCCACCGTGGTTCGGATTCCACGTTAAACTGTAGGTCCTTCATTAATCACCCTACCATTACACATTATCGTAAGTGCGTATAACCCGAACGGGTAGTAAGACGCGGTGATAATAATAATATAGTTAAAGACCTGCGCAAATGTATCCATGGGCAGCAAATCTCATTTAGTAAAGCGGATACATTTTTATTAGAGCCACGTTTTACAACACGTTGGGGCTATATGCAGATATACTAATTATGATAATATATAAGGGATATAGAGTGTAAAACCATTCCCCGTCATTAGCACTGTGTTATATCAAGAGATGGATTCTCTAGACCAGAGGGAGGCAACCCCCCGATCATGCAAGAAACTACATTCTAATCAAAAGACAATCATTGCGTATTCTAAACTTACATATTTATCAAATTCTTTCCATAATTTTTTAGAGTGACCAAAATAATCTTGATTTGTCATAATTGTTAATGATATTTTATTATTGTCTTAGTGGCAATGTGTCTAATTAGCTAATGAAGAGTGGGATATACAAGTTATAGATACCCGCCTCGGTGGCGTAGTTGGATAGTGTTGAGCTCGACCGCCGAGGACGGGGAGATCGAGGTTCGAGTCTCGGTCGGGTTAACTGGGGGTGGTTTTTCCTAAATGGTTTTACACTCTCCATCCACGCAAATGCGGGTTCACTTCCTCTAAATCCAACCCTCCCAATTCCTAATCCATTAGCGTAATTAGTACTTAAGAGTATAACGTGAACGGGTAGTAAGACGCGGTGCTAAATAATATATAAGTTATAGATATGTTAGTGCAGGCATAGACTCTGATATATACAGCAGATATAAGCTATTTTATGAAACTTAGCTTTGTTTTTTAAAAAAATTAGTTTTTGTGAGCTTTCCTTTGCCATTTAGTGAAGTGGTTTGCCTCTATTTATCATTTTTTCAAAGTTTCGCATGTGCTGTCCAAGAGGAAAAAATCTTTCACTCATTGTGAGTTCATAAAGTAGGGCTTTATTAAAATTGTTATGGAACTATCTGCTTGATTCAAAATAAAGAACATTATTTGACCTTTTATTTATTCTGTCTAAACTACCAGTGTGAACTGTGACAGGTATATTCGAACTTATGATCACATATTTAATTAAAACACCCAGGGAATACAGAGAATCCTTTTATCTACTAACAATTTACAGATGGCTGAATCAAATTATAGGGTTGGCACAACTCAACAACTAGGCATTTTTGTGAAAATAAGCAACGGTTTTTCAAGCTAGGAGGAATTTATAAATTCACAATAATAACTGGAACAACTACACAAGCATATTTTTTTTTTTAATTCATTAATTATATACCTCAGGAAAATTTTCCAACTAAAAAAACAGCATAGCCATAGGCAGTGCTCGTGAATTGGCAAGCTTTCATTCATTATGTCAAAAAAAAATAACAATTTCTGTAATTTCTGGAGTTTCAGTGTACATTTAATTCACTCTAAGAATATTTATGGAAAATTCTTAGTTATGGAGATTATCATGGAGGCTGTTTTAAGAATTTCTAACAATACCCGGGTATTACAAATTACTATTGTTAAGGGAGTTTACAGAATAACTGAACTGTCAATTTGGAGAGCTAGTTCTTCACGTGGATGGTTATTGATCATATTATAAAGGGCTGTTAGCGATTCAAAGAGCTATTCCCACAAATAAAATATTTTCTTAATGAAATGGATATGTTCTACTATCCAGTACTAGACGATCTGGAATGACTAATATATTTTACATTCCTTCTTGATACCACGGTTGGGTGAACTAAATTTGAAGCTGCAGGTAAAGAAGACACCCATTCCTAAATATGATATCTGCGGTTCAAAAATTTTCTGAAAAATTCACATTTTGGAGAACAAAAAATCATAAAGGAGTTTTTAAACGCTTTCCTTCTTTCAAAGGAGTGATTATTGATCTATTATATAAATTTAGAGCCGAAAAAAAAAGTAGCTGTAAAACTAGTTTTTAAATTTTTTTACACCACTAATTACTATTTATTCGGATTATACACATAATATATAATAGTTATGCTATAGTATTAGGTATGAGTAAAGTTGAATTTAGAAGAAGTGTACCTGAATTTGCGTAGAGGAAGAGTGGAAAACTGTTTAGTAAAAAACCCTCTTCAGTACACTCGACTGGGTTTCAAAACCTAATATCAGCATCGTCAATATAATATGTTGCTAGACCAAAGCCTTAGACTATGTTACCACCGAAATGGGATTACAGGTATGTTACATATGTACATTATAATAGGGGGAAGTTCAAAGTAGTATGGGTACATCTGTATGCTGGACTCATACCCCAGTTACATTATTATTAGTTGAAAAATAACACCTGGACACGGGAATCGAGCCTGAACCTTGGGCTTAGCACGTCAATGCTCTACCACTGAATTATCCCAGGAACCATCCCGTGCTCAACTAAACAATATTTACACTAATTTCCTTTAATTAGATGTGTTATGTTAGAAGAGTATTGAAACATGTAAAAAAGAGTTCATTTTATATTTAAAAAAACATTCATAGGATTTTTTTATTTTTTGAAAAACCAGGCCTTGACAATTCTTTGGTATAGTTCGATCAACATGCGGCACCCACGTGACTCCACGTAAGAAGATACGATTAAAGTTGACTTGCATCCTTTTTCTGTTGCCTTGGCCCGACACGCGCAGTACATGTAGAGAGTAATGGATTCTGCAAGTATTTGCACAGTCAATTATCTTTAGTTTCCAGGCAATAAACCCTCACCGTCTATCTACACTTGCTGTCAGCGAATATTGTCAGTCTGATAGAAATTAATCCTTTAACCCTAGCTTGAAAGTAATTACTGTCTCTGTCTTCTTGCACGTGCCTCTCTCTCTCTTGGCCGTGTCCGCGCGACCTCGACTAACTTTCAAACATGGTCATTTGTAACTGACGGATACAACTCCAGACGTAGGACTACACTTTATTTCAAGTTGTACAGACGGGGGGGGAAACATTTCGAAACAAACGATGAAGGTTGAGTTTTTGCGTACGTTATCACCTTTAGCTAACTTTGAATTGGCCCAATTAAACTAACCGTTATCATTAGAATAGGGGAACAGTTGTTTGATACTACAATAATATCTTGTCCATTTTTTAACTTTTAATTTTCACTTCCAACATATTACAGGACCATAAGATATTATTAATCAAGATATTTTCTAATGAGCTACGTTTTGTTTTGACTATGTGTAGGAACAATTCCATGCCAGTCCAATCAATAATGTGTATATAGTATATACATGAGTGTGAGAGATAAGAGAAAGAGAACTAACGTAAGGGTGAAAGAGAATAAAGAAAAAAAATTGAGATAGGAGTGAGACAAACATTTAGAGGGATATGCATTTTAACAAAAAAACAGAGCTAGGGATAAGACAGAGCAAAATAGTAAAGAAGAAAAAGAGGAAAATATAGGAGAGGTAATGAGGAATAAAAACAGATAGGAAAATAGAATAAAAAGAGGTGTTTAACTATAAACATAAATTCTTATTTTTTTTAATAAATCAGATGTAAGATCTAAAACTTTGGATACCAAACACTAATAAATGGATAGAGAACAAGTTAAAAACTGCTATCATTGAAAGAAACGGAATTTTTTATTTAGGCCATATTATGAGACAGAGATTTTCTAAAATTTTGTGTGATTTAATATACAATAAATGGTCCGATGCACCGCACAGACTTTTTCGTTCCTTTGCCTAATAATGGAAATATTTACTCAAATATCGTGAGATATGCGAAATGAAATAATATACATTGCTGTTAATAATTCCACCAAAAAGCATAAAACAAAATAATTTACACTGTTACAGAAACAATGAGAAAATATCCCTGTCCACCAGATAACATAAAAATCAACTCCCGATTTCTGAGACCTCAATTAAAAGATATATTTGCCAATAAGTATTAATAGTTTCGGCTCTAGGCCAAGATACAGACACGGAGACAGACAGAGAGATAGACACACAAACAGACGGCATCGAGAAAACAATTTTTTCGGCTTCAGGGGGTCATAGAAAGTAAACAATTATCAAAATCTCCAAGTTTTTTTTTTTTACAATCAAAATACTTCTCTCTTCGAAGGGTTAAGAGAAAGTACAATTAAAACGATTAAAATTATATTGCGCTATAGTTTACACGTAATAGACCTACGTACATATTATTTGATTCAGTGTGAAACCTAAAATACGATGTTTTAAAAACTGATTGAAACATTGTATGAGCAGTGACATGGCGTGAATCAATCTAAGAAATGATTGGTGGTCACACAATTTTATGGTGGAAATATTTCCCCCCTTCATGTCTCTTATAACGTTATCAAATTTGAATCCAATGATATGATTAAAACACAGATAAGAATACAGAAGCTCTTCTGTGAATAGGATACGGTTTGTTAGGAGTGTAATATTTAGAACACATGGCTTGAAACCAATTCAACAAGGTCATAGCTCAGAACGCTCTCTTAGCACCCAAATATTTTTCAAAATAAATAGTAGACCAACTTATAAGTTATATGTGGGATGTTAAAGCTATAACTCAACTCTAGCACAAATATTAAAGTATCTTTGGTTTTCCTTAACGTGTTTAAAATGCATGGATAAATGCATATAAAGTTGCAAGGATAAATACATATATAGTTACATGGATAGTTGTATATAGAATTGCATGGACAGTTGTATAGATAGTTACATGGATGGTTACATGGATAATTATAAGGATAGTTGCTTGGATAGTGCTCTTGAATTTGATGAAGAAGATACTGAGCTAATTCATGGCCATGCTTCTTTGCAATCGTTTATAAAATATATCATTTTTCGTGCCTCGACCAAATACATTCATGTCAGTTCCTATGCTAAGTTGGTAGCAGTTATTTTTAAAAAGTGTATCACTAATAAAATAACTTCTTACTGAGGTAGATAACGCTTTACCGAAGTCATTTTACATATTGTTAGTTATAGTAATTGAGTACGTAGCAAGAATACTCAACAGGTGACTGGAACATAAAATAAAAAGTTTTACGTAAGAATAATTTGTATCCAGAAAAGGAAAATGAATCATAGATGCCAAAGAGATAGTGAGAATAAATTCAGAGACATTTCTGAAAGTCAAGGAAGAAGTCTACATTAGTTCTATCGACTGGCAAAAGGTGTTGTGTAAAGTGAAGTGGAGGAAAGTAATGGGAATACTCAAGAAGATTGGCATCAGGTGAAGTGACAGAGGACTGATTGCAAACACGTACATAGGACAGCGAATGAAGGTGAGACTGAATGAGGGAGAGAGCAACAGCGTAGAGATAGGAAAAGGAGCGAGAGACAGGGATGTGGTTTGTAACTCTGTTCAACTTGTATGGCGAGTGGCTGGTCAGGGGACCCTAGAAGGTCGTGGCAATTTCAGGATAGCAGGACGCGTCATCAACACAATAAAATACGAAGATGATTTAGTATTACCAGCCAAAGATTAAGAAGAATAGTAGAAAATAATGGACAAGGGGGTGGAGACAGGAATTGAGAATTCAAAAGTTATGGAAAATTCAAAAAATGAAGAGCTATTGAAAATCTAAATTTGAAACTAGGAGTTGGAAAGCATAAAGCAGTTAAAGTATCTGGGAAATCTGCTAACAAAGGATGACTACTGCACTAAAGAAATTAGGTCGAGGATCACCATAACCAAGGAAGCTTTAAACAAGAAATTACCGCTGAACAGTAAGCTGAGTTTTGAACTGAGGAAGAAACTTATGGAATTCTATATTTGGACCAACGTGTTTTATAAAGCAGAAACTTGGAATATCAGGAAGATGGAAAAGTAATACTTGGATAGCTTTGAAATGTGGTGTTGAAGAATACTTAAGAAGATCAGGTGGACAGACAGGCTGACAAATGAAGAATACTTAAGAAGATCAGGTGGACAGACAGGCTGACAAATGAAGAAGCATTAAGAAGATCAGGTGGACAGACAGGCTGACAAATGAAGAATACTTAAGAAGATCAGGTGGACAGACAGGCTGACAAATGAAGAAGCATTAAGAAGATCAGGTGGTACAGACAGGCTGACAAATGAAGAATACTTAAGAAGATCAGGTGGACAGACAGGCTGACAAATGAAGAAGCATTAAGAAGAGTAAGTGGGTTTTAAATGTGATTCTTCTGGATCGGACACATCCTTATGAGGAACAGTTTTCTGCATGACGTCATCGAAAGGCTGGTTTAGTGAAGTTTGCAAAAGGAATGGACCGGTTGTAAGAAAGAATACTTAATAATAATAGTAATTTCAATTTAAATTTAAATTTCAACTTCCTTTATTATAGTGCTGGCCAAAAGTTGTTAGACCTATAACAGGCCAGCACTGAAAAGTACACAAGTACTTTACAAATAATATATAATAATAATAATAATAATAATAATAATAATAATAATAATAATAATAATAATAATAATAATAATAATAGTTATTATTATAATAAATGTAGTTTCAATAGAAATATTCGGGATCAAACCACGCTCCTCAAATCTAGAATGTATGTACGCACCTTAGTTCCCTCAAATAGAGCATGCGTTAGATATCATAAACACTTCAACTGTAGTCATAGTTTTGCTTAGCCCCTCAGATAGTGCCTGACAGCATTTTGCAGAATAATGAGGACTATTTAAAAAATAAATAAATGCATCAGCTTTGACATGGAGAAGTGGTCGATCACCTTTCCGCTCCCCGCAAAACTTGTCTGGGATTGAGCCCTGGACTTTTGAATCAAATCCCGCACTTTGTCCTTGAGGCAAGACGAGATGGAGATAAGATTCCTTATATTGTCGTGATACACATTTTAATCGGTGCATATGAATTGCAGAACAACTCATCCGAGGTTATGTTAGTTTAGGTTATTTTATATTAGGTTAGGTTAATTTAAGTTATGTTAGGTGTTAGGAGTCAAATGTGATTAAAGGTTGTTCCCAAACCTATGAGCATATTCCGACAGGTATAGCTTATTTCGCAATTCAAGTGCACCCTAAATGAATGACTGCTGACAGGTATACTTTATTCCGCAATTCTAGTGCGTCCATTTTAATAAACATTGGTGCCAAAATGTAACAGGGATGAGGAATGTAAAAATTCAAAGAAATCTGTACTCCCAAATAAGTAACCGGGGAGAGTGAAAGCAGTATGGTAAAACCACTCAATACACCCAGATTACCTAATCTGCGTTCTGGTTGAGAAAAAATGTTTTAAGCTTTAAATTTAATATTTAATCTAGATATTTTGTCTAACAAATTGTAACAACATATCCTATGAGACAGTCATTATAAGGGTAGATTATAGGAAAACTAGCTATGTTAGCTTACAAAGAAAAAAAACAAAAACTCCTCACAGATGGAAAACCATTACCGGTACACCTAGATGGGCTTAGAATTCCAACCTATACTTTAAAGGCAACCAAGTGCAATGAGAGTTTAATAACTTAGGGCCACTTTCATAGTAAGACTTAATGTGGTCAAGTGTTGCTCGATACTAGATACAGGACGACACCTCGACCAGAAACTGACCCATTCCATTCGAGCTTAAGTAGGTGTGGTCTTATAATTACATGGTATTGAGCCGCACTTGAGGTGCACTAAAACTGACTATAAAACTGGTCCTTAGACTGCTTGAGTTGTGCTGAAAATGCCATGAACAGGCAAAATAAATAAATAACTTTCATACGTTGTTCTAATACAATTGGCACGTTCCTCTTTAATATAAATAATTCTGTCCGAAAGTTTTTAATAGTTTTTAGGATAACCAACTACAAGTTTCAAGAAACGTCGTCTTGGTTGACCCATGTCTAAAGAATAATTCAGTATTCGTCAGGTTTTATATAGAACATGTGGCGCTAGTGGTGCTCTTGTAGGAGTAGGTGACGTGAAATTAATATTTTTAGAATGGTATTAGATCGGAAAGGTAGAAACTCATTCAGTAAAACATTAATATTATTAGTTATATCAGTAAGGTTGAATATCAGCTGACTATCTCAAACAAGTCAACAACTAAACTTAGGTGGAGTTTTTTACAAGTAGAATAACATTCATCTACAGTCCAATTTTTATTGGACAACTAGAGAATTCACTAAATCTACTTTCACGTACTGTATTCATACGTTAAGTCATGATAACTTTCACTTTTGATAGATATTATAAATATATATAATATCATATTAAATAGTAAAATATTATCAACGTGGACCGCAAAAATAAATGTTTGTATTTTTTAAAACGAATTTCCTCTTAAAATTGTGCTGTAGATATAAGTACTGTTTTAATCAAAAAAATTATCAATACAGCTGTATTTTCTTAAACTATAGCCTTCTTTATTAACATTTAATTTGATTATTGTAATAAGTTAAAATCATAGCATTTGTTCCGTTTCATAGTTACAACCTGCTACGCCCACTTAAGGGCCATGGAGTTACTCGGAACTTGCCATTAGATTTTCTAATCTAAAATGAAGTGTTCTCTCTATTGAGCTGGGGTCCATGCGGGGTGTAATTCCGACAGTTGGACGGAGTTCTAAAAGAGACTTCCCTCCGTTGCTGAGGACAAAGTCCGGGGGAATGTCAGCGAGACGGTTATTGGACAAGTTGCCTTGTGATGAGATTGTTTCTGTTCCGCTTCGCATAGATAGATCCACCTGTCTGGAACTGCCCGACAAAAACATTCCACTCGAGCACCTCTCATACCTCTAGTGAGACATTTCAAAATTGTCTTATTTTTGAGATAACAGTAAAATCGGTCTTATAAATGTTTAGGTAAGTGGTTATAAATAAATCGTAGATTTATAAATTGTACTAAAATAATAATAATAATAATACTGCGCGTCTGGGTTTCATCATTCGTAGCCAAGCTTATGGAAAGATTAGCCAATACTAATGTACTGTTGCCCAGGCGACGCTCAAATGTACTATCATACATCCTTTCCGTGGAGGCTCTTTTCATGTCCCGATGAGATGAGATGAGAGGATGATAGTGAATTTGAAGGTGTGGAACCAGTGGAAACATTTAAACCTGACTTAAGCCTAACTAACCAAACCCTGGTGACCGTTGGGGTTTCGGTAAAATTACCCAAGGTACCAGATGGGAATCGAACCCGGGACACCTAGATTCGTAGCCAGGTGTACTGACACCACAGTATAGGTGTGACAGGACGTATTGGTCAATTCCAGCCTTTTTGTTTGTTTTAATTTCTTTGTCAACGCCACTATGTAGTTCTTAGGAAATCTTTAGGTAGTGGTTGTTTGTTAATACCACTCGTAGAAATTGTAGTTGTGTGTGTGTGTGTGTGCGTCCGTGTGTCCTTGTAACCAGTTGCGAGGGTCATAATCTTCAAACGTCCAAACGTTTCTAAATTCTGTTTATAAATTAGATCAATACTTTGTAAAACATTTTTAATTATATAGGGAGATGAAGTTTATATGATATATAATATATTAATTATATAATATAAATTAAATTAATGTGGATACACATGGATACAACCAAATAAAATCACGATATGTTTGATATTTAGTAAGCTTTACACCAATATTATTAACGATTTAATTCAAGGAGTTGGAATGAGGATGTTGACTTTAAGGAAATACACTATCATTAGCTTGAAGAGGGATTGTAAAAACACATTGACAAATATAATATTGAACACCTCCACACCCCTATCTGACACCCAACCTTAAATTTGAACCATGTCCTCCCCACCACCTCTAGTGTGAAGCTGACATTGTAAACCACAGGAACACTAATGTGGTATATGTATATTATATTTGTGTTTATGTATGTGTAAAAAAAATTATTTCACGAATACAATCATCTTTAATACTAAATGAACTATATACATTACTAAACATACTATATTTTAAGATCTTTGGTGTGAGAAAGACGGCTAGCTTCGGAAACCCGATAGATCGAATCTCACTTGGGTCAAAGATTCAGGGATCTTGTTTGGTAAGGAAGTACGTGAAGTACCAGTGGTTTGGGCCTAATTATAAGTGCGATCCTTGGCGCTAATAGCCATACTATCATGATAAACATTTGTATCACGGATGACGCCACAGATGGCGAAAGGGCACGCACGGACTTATGAAAGTTTTTACATCGTGTCTCAGCCCTGAATTGAATCTTATAGGCTACCCACAAGACAGTTGTGTAGCCCAAGTTGCTTGTATCGGCCATCTCGGGGCGCCATCTGTTGACAGTCGGACCGGCGCGGCTTGCGAAAAACCCTCAACTCGAACAAATGGAATTATTTCCTGATTAATTTTTTTCTATTAACGTTGAGTGCTCAACCACTTATAGGTTTAGTTTATTTCAGATGAAGGGAGGGTCACAGTCTCATTATGCTTTCCCCCCTAAAAGGGCAGTAGTAATATAGCTGTCTTAATGTTTATATTTTAAGAAAATGTTATACTGTTTTATTCACATAGTGTCAACATTATTTCATTGAATTTTTATATAAAAAATAATCAAATTTATAATATTTCTCTTAGTCTAACGAAAATTCTGAAAGTTGAGGTTGACCAGCAATCAAACATCTAAACACAGGAAAAGTTAACGAGATTTAGAGTACGTCTGTATTTTTAATGATATGGAATTAGCTACACAAGAGTTAAAATATTTATTCTTCATTGGTCAAGGCTTTTGAATACGTTTTAATGTATCAGTGGTTGGATATACTTCTACAACATCTACTAACTAACATAATACCTTAATTACCATGTTATATATTGGCTTAATAATATATTATCATGTATGTTGGCCACAATAATATATTAATGTATGTAGCCCACATCTTATATATAATTTGATAAGCCCATTTACTGTTATAGAAATTACGAGGAAATGTCTGAACAGATTTTGACAAATGACCTCTCATTTTAAAAGTTACTAGGGGTCCAGGATGTCGTAGAAAATAGTAGTTTCCAACGAATATCTGATTTTCACAGAGAATTTCAATCTTTTAATTCTTTGTTTACATCACCATGGAAACCCCAGTTTGTGCTAATAAATTCATATTTTATTTTATTTGGGATCAGTCGAAAAAAAACATATTTGTTTCCTATTGCTTCACATTCTATTTTTATTTTCGACGCCTCCCACATTTGTGACTGTGGCAGAGAAACACCTATATAGGCGCCATTACGAGAGACGCCAACCGTCGAGAGGAAGACTAAGATTTATGGTGGGAAATATCCTCACACCCTCCCTCCCCTGACGCAGGGGAGAAGAGGGGGTTGTATAGCTCCTATGACGTGGCAGGTGGCTGCAGTAGACGTGCGTGTCTCCTTGTGGTGGGTGACACTTCCGAAACTTGAAGCTCGTTGGCTCGGAAGAAAAGCCTTCGAAACAGAATCTTTGATAAGTTGGAACAAGGCATGAACAAAAATAAATCTTTTCTGGGAAACTCACATACTTTGTAAGCTTTTACAATAGAGGGGTCATCCTATCATATAATTAATTTTGCAGATCGATTCTACTGTTCTTCGAACCTTAATACACGCGAAACTAATATTTGTATACAAAGGTTCTTGGTCTTAAAAACTAAACAAATTAGAGTTTATTTTTGTTTCTTAACAACCGTATAGGTTTATTCTCATCTAGAAGGATTTTAACTAAACAGACACTAGGCCTACTCACTATTTTATCCAAACATCAATTTTGAAAAAAGTGTGTATACAATCCCTTTACTCTGAAAGATCTTACCTTAATTTATTACACTATGACCCCATATTATAAGTTATACCATAGTTAAACCTTTCGGGGTAGGGGAGGTTACAAGAGTAGACATAATATAAATTTAATTTGCTGGTTAAATATATAGTTTGGTCGTAGTCTCGTTATAAATTATGTTTAACAATTTACCGTCATTAAATAACGTTAAAACTTGAAAACCACTGGCTATAATTTAAATATAAATGCTACCGCAGAAAAAGTTTAGTCGCTTAACCTAAATTTTAAGTTACCAGTTTATGTCAATTTTATTAATGAATATTGTTTTTTCAGGCTAGTAGCTAGCCCTATCCACTTTTTAAATACTTTAAAACTAAGAAATTTAAACAGTGGTTGGATTAAAACCAACAACGTCTCTTAGTAAGTGATTTAGAAACGCTCAAGTTACAAGTGCCTTAGAATTTTTTCCCGCTAAATGGATATAAATAATCATTTATAAAACCCTTTGCAGCCCGATGTAGACATATGGCTATATTATTTTTTATGTTGGATTTTATATTATTTTTTATCCATAAAAATAACAATTCCCCATGTAACCAAGTGGCTACATTTTAAAGAGAATTTTTCAAATTATTTTAACACATTTTTGTTGTTGTTAAGCTATACACAGATT
Organism: Timema bartmani; assembly: GCA_902151455.1. Lineage (NCBI taxonomy): Eukaryota > Metazoa > Arthropoda > Insecta > Phasmatodea > Timematidae > Timema > Timema bartmani. The sequence continues at coordinate 292,988 of CABFWB010000388.1, read as the reverse complement.
TTAAAATAAATTTATAAAAAAAAATATTTCTTAGAATGTAACTTATATAATTTGGACGGGAAGGGGTTGGTAATCAACATATCTGTTATAGAGATACGGATTCCTAAGTTTGTTTTATATACATTTTTGATCTTTATGCTAAGAGGTTATCCATAAACCACGTAACCATGTAACAGTAAGTAGATATTTAACCTAGCCCCTCCCCCATTCAACCTGTGTTTGGTAACACGGTAATGTACTTCACGTAACACCATGTAGACATTATAACTCACCCCTATCCTCTCACAAGCAAGTCAGGTGGTTTCTGGATGGCCTCTAAACCCCGTGTGCTTATTGTGTAATTTCATGAAGCTATGAAGATCTCCTTTATGGAACCGCATTAAATATACATTGAAGTATTTTAGTTAGACCTGTTCATGAGTCGACACCTGAACTTTAATTCTGAAATAAAACCAGATCAGAGTATACCACCAGGCGTATGGTAGAAGGATTATTTTAACAGTTCCTTATACAATGAGTTAAATTGATAACTAAGATGAGTAGTGTATATTTTTCCCGATACCTTGGGGAGAAAGTATTGTGATCGTCAAAAATATTGAAATCGAAATTTTGATAAATGTCAACGTTTCAAAACCGTCTGTACTTCAGGCTAGAGCTGAAACTATTTTATCGATTGGGCTAAAACTTGGTATCTGGGGATTTAATAGTGTTCCCCCCAAAGGATTTTTGGAATTAGATATCTAAACCTAAGGTTAAGGTCAAAAAGAGAGAACAAATTGAGTTTCTCAAAATTCACTCAAACGATTTTAATTAAATTTTATAACTAGACAATGTTTATTATTATAAATAAGATAGCAATTCTCACTTTCTCATGAATATGACTTTGGGGTACCTTACATGAGGGAAATTTTGCAATTTTCATAATTTCTCTGCAACTATTTGAGATACGAAATAACTTACTATTATAAAACTGTACTACTATTAAAGATTAATATCTTTTATTTGAAATATATTTTTATAAAACCAATAGTTTCTGAGCTATAACCAAATATCTATACTTTTTAATTCGTGTCTTTGAAAATGAATTTGATTCTTATGCTCTTTGGTGTACAAAGATGTTTTTCTCTTTTCTCAATTGTTCTGTAACAGTTTTCCTAGTTCCTAAAGCCATAGAGTAAGTAAATAACAGTGTATATTATTTCATGTATGATCTTTAGTTTAGTGTTTCTACAACAATGTATAGACCTACTAATTATTCGTTTCACAGATTTTACAAGTTTTTAGTAAATGTCTATTTTAAGATAAAAGTGAGAGAAAGTCCGTGCGGTGCACCGCACCATTTACTTTTTCTAGCAAAGCGTCTTACTACACGTTAGGGTTGTATGAATATGTTCTAACTATGCTAACGTGATAAGTCTGAGGAATGATGAATTTAGAGGAAGGTTACCAGCATTTGCATCGAGGCAGAGATGAAAACCATTTAGGAAGTACCTCAGTACATTTGACCGGGATTTTAGTCCTGATATTCTTGTCATCGGCCATTCCAGTCTATTGTGAGCGTGACGCCTTAGACCATTTGACCACCGAAACGGGTTGTTAACTAATAATTCATTCAAAATAATCTTATACTGAATTAATTTATGTTTTGTATATAAATATAGACACCCCAGGTTTAAGCCCAAACATTTTTCAATCGTATTTATGATCTTAAGTACTTAGAAAAGGAAGTCAGAAACACTGACATAATAAATCAGGTCGTATGGACCAAGACAAATAGAGCATTAAGTCCATCATTCAAAACTATGCCTTATGGCAGTAGTACAACTTTTCAACTTTTACTTTAACTGAACAATGGCGGGCTACAAGGTCATCTCCCCTCCCCCTCACTTGCCAAACACACATCTAACTTTTCCAAATATAAAGCATAGTTATTAGTAACAAATACATTTGTAAAATAAAGTCCTGATTTCTCGTTATAACAATTTTATTATAGTTTCAATTAAAACCTTGTTTGTTTCTTTGAAGGCTCACTTGATATCACCTTTTAATAGTTTAATGTGATAAAACAAACGACAACTTTCAGGACAGCTTTATTTTAATTATTATTGAACTTCGTCTTCTTCTGGAAATGCCCAACTTAGACGGGTTTACATTTTTATCACTCTACGAAATATATTATGCTTGTTCGTAAAAGTTCATCTGACGCTTCTATGAAAAGTAAATCCCTTAAATAATTTTGACTTTAGAAACTACTTTTTCTGTGATCTTGGTTTTTGTTTGTTAGAAAGAGTTAATTTATTAATATTGTTCAATGTTCCGGGGTAATGCTATGAAAGTTGTCTTATTTGTCACGCCACTTCATGTCACGTTGAACAAACACAATTTGTATGAATCGCTAAGCAAAGTCACGATGTCAGATCAATGTTCCTAATCAATCAATTATTTCTAGAGCTTTCATAGTTTATATACTATAGGCGCACGTTAGCCTTACCTTTTAATTGACCTTTAAAAATATGTATGCGTTCATTTGTTATTTCACGTTGAAGCCATTTATAACGTTTGATATGTTATTTATTAAATTATTACGCGGTTTGAACTAGTAGAGTGCCATACTTCTATGATAGCTCACCATTTGAATAATTGGTAAAGTGTTCATATAGCCTTATTCGACACTGAGAGATAAGTCAAAATTCAAACCTTGGATGGATAAAAAAAAGTGTTAATTAAATTAAATAATTTTCCACTTCTCCTCCATGTAAATGTGGGTACATTTATTGTAAACTATATTTTACTCTAATAGGGTAATTAAATGTGGATATCCTGGAAGGTCAGTAGGACATATTTTACATAAACAAAATATGACCAACAATTTTTTTTTAGAGATTTCAGAACTAAACAATCAATTTTCCTTAATTATTATGTTAGGAGTTGACACTAAAACACTTGAAAAAATTAATTCTTAAAACTACTTCACTGTATCACGAAAGCTACTTGTTTAATATGCTGAAAGAATATTTGTAAATGTGGGAACGAACCGACTACACATCAACTAGGCCTACTTTTCTCTGCTCGACTTTTCCAGTCCATCACATGTCAATTTTACCAATCAGTTCTCTTTTACAGTTTTACGATTACATCTATGTTTACTAAGAGTAAATAGCTAGAGCTATATTAATGGTAATTACTTCAGTTAGATATCATATTCTGAAAATTGAAAAATGACACCTGGGAACGGGACGAATCCTGGATAGCTCAGTGGTTAGAGCATTGGCGTACTAAGCCAGGTGTCATTTTTCAATTTTCAGAATATGATATGTTTACTAAGTTGAAAGTTATATATATGTATGTGTGGTTACACACACACACACACACACACACACACACACACACACATTACACACATATATATATATATATATAAAACTTTCAACTTAGTAAACATATATTCTGAAAATTGAAAAATGACACCTGGACACGGGAATCGAACCCGGGATCGTTGGCTTAGTAGTATATATATATATGTGTGTGTGTGTGTGTGTGGGAACCACACATATATATATTTATGTGGGAAGCACAAAGATAACTACCAAGTAGTGACGCATGTAAGTTGTGGGGGAAAAAAAGAAAAAAAAGGTTTGTTTTTTCTCAACACATCTTAGTAACCGTGCGGATTGTACGCTTTCATTAATTATGTTAATTGAGTAGGGATTATAGGGGTGGAGTTTAAGAGGAAATGCATCCGTATTCAGGTGAAGGGATAATGAAAAACCCACCCTCAGTATACCTGATCGGGATTCGAATACCGAGCTTCCCCTCATCAACCATACAGTCTAACGTTCGAGAAGGACGATCCCAACGATGGATTTCATAATATTAACAAACCAACAAAGAAACGCTACCAGTGCAATCAATGTCATAAGGTTTAAATTAACTATAAAATAAACGGGAAGCTGAATGTTACGTCAACTCTAATGGTTAGTTAATATTGAAAAGGGTGAAAAACATAATCACTATATTATTTATATTACAATTCAAGTAGGTTCATATAATCTCAAATATGAATAAAGCCCCTTAAAGAATTAATATTTTTCCAAAATACACAAATATAACTAAATACAGTAACTATTCAAGAGAAATTATAATTAATCGCTCGAAATGTTCATTTTGATATTTGTAAGATTATTCAGAACGTAAACAACAACAAAAAGTTTTTAGATGAATCACAAAGCTTTTATCACACTATAAAATATATTCACATGGGGCTGTAGGGGGTCGTGGGGTAGGGTTTGGGGAGAGGGGCTGGAAGGACCTTGCAAAGATCGTAGCAGATCTCTTATATAACGATAATTTATTTATTGGATGGATGCTAGAACGACCAAAACAAACCATTTCGTGGAATTTGTTTTAGTAAATGCAAAAAAAAAAAAAAAAAAAA
>CABFWB010000388.1:274467-288430 GCA_902151455.1 Timema bartmani | reverse complement strand
TATTTTTATAAAAAAAAAAAAAAAAAAAAAAAAAAAAAAAAGGGCAATAATTTATGATATATATTTATTGTATGGCTGTATCTAGAAAATTATATAGCAGCTTATAGCGAGAAATGATAGGCTACAGCATTCTAGCCACAAAATGTGTCACATCGATATAGTAAGTTGAAATGTTTTCTAAACTTTACAAATATAATTTTTAAAGTGGTGAGTTGGAAAAATAAGCTAGAATGTGTAGTATAATGTATTAAGTAGAGCAAACTTTTGTTGTTAAAATATTGAGCCACTAAACTATTTATATTATAAAACTTCATGACCGTAACACCACACCCCTATACGTAACGATAAAATAAAATAAAAGTATAGGATACTAAGAGGTGAAATTAATTAGTGATAAAAGTGTTGTCAGTGGAGGAAATCTGTTAGGAATTATTTTCTTGGGAGTGTCATCAATTTGTACAGTTAAACAAGCTTAGTGTGTTTCCACTACACATTATATCTAACAATATGGACAAAATTGTATTCTAATAGCTGTTTCTATAAAGTAAATTAAAATAAAAACACAGTTCATCTTAGGTGATTGCTATTTGTTTGTTTTAGCACCACGTCTTAATACCAGATCGGGTTATACGCCTATGTACTAATTACGCCAATGGTTTTATAGATTAAGAAGGTTATGTTTAGAAGAGGTGTATCCGCATTTGCGTGGAGGGAAAGTTGAAAATCATTTGGTAAAAATCAGCCTCAGTGAATCCGACTGAGATTAGAACCTTGATCTCCCCGTCATCGGCTGTATCGTCTAATAAGAGAGTAACGACTTAGTCCATGTGGCCACCGAAGCTGGTAGGGGATGTTCTAATTTGTTTTTAGTTTGTATATAGACACATTGGGAATAGTTTTATTTCAATTTATTTAAATCCTTCTAAAAACCAGAATTATAATTTCATTAAAATGTTGTAACCCACCCCAAACCATTCCAACATTCCTAAAAAAATTATCATGGCCATTCCATAAATACATTCAATATTAATTTTTTTGCAGCTTCTTCTGCAGCTTTGAATAATTTTACTGTTTTAGTGAGCAGTGTTCCTCCTTATTTTTCACATTAATCTCGACGTGACGTAATTCTCCAGTGCATCAAGTCAGCGTATACCCAACCATGGAATCTTGACCATCCCCTGGCTTCCCATTGGCTATCTCTGTCTTGCATGACGTCACTCGAGGTAGCTCCACTAGAACCAATCCGAGTGTGAACAATATCTTCCTTCCTTTCTTCGTGCTGGGGAATCTTCGATCCGAGGGTCACATCACAATATCCCCCACCTCAAGGTAAGAATGGCACATGTCTCTCAGATGCATGTAGGGTAGATTTAAAATGGCATGACGCTTTCCTTGTACCTTTTATAATCTACGCAATAAAATAACTGAGTCAGGAAATAACAAAATAAAGAAATGGTTTTAAACACTTATATTTTGGCTAATATAATACAGCCTTTTTGTAATTTGTGATATGTTTGAAGCCCATCATAAACTAATCTAATTGACAACTCAACTCAATGACAATAATACGGAAAAAAAACGGGTACTTCGGAGTATACTATTTGTGTGTTGAAATAGTGAAAGTCGATATAATTTGACATTTAGCCCGCTTCGGTGGCCACACGGTCCAACACACTACTCTCGCAGTAGACTAGAATGCCTATGACGGGGAGATAAAGGTTCGAATATAGGTCGGATTTACTGAGGGTGGTTTTCCCCAAATGGTTTTCCACTATTCCTCGACGGAAATGCGGGTACCCTTTCTATAAATATAACCTTTACCTAATCCCTAAAACCATTGGCATAATTAGTACATAAGCATATAACCCTAACGGTTAGTAAAACACGCTGCTTAAAAATATCGACCCTTTATTGATCGAGCTATAATTGATTTAAGATAATACGCTGACCAAAAGTGAAATAACTGAAATATTGTTTCCATTTATTTACATAAACCTAATAAACTGCCTTTAAAAATCATAAATATGGTCTGCTTTAAATGATTTAAAACAATATTATGATGTCTATAGTAATAGTTTTATACTAGGAATGAAGTGTATACATTTTGACCATTTAAGAATATATAATATAAATAATACTTCAAGATATTTATAGGAGAAGGTATTCAACCCTTGTGACCCCACAGATACATTTTTGGAACAATGGTAAAAATGAATTTGATAAAATTAAGTTTATATTGTTCGTGTTCAAAATGATAAAGTGTATAGATTGGGTGATTATGGAGAATTTCTAAGAATAATCAAAGCAAATAGAAACATAATGCAGGTAATTCAACGACATAAGAACGACGATTGGGTCATAATATGAGAGTAAATTGACTATTTATTGATATCAATAAGCAAAGTGGAAGGGTGTGGTGAACATGGAAGATGAGAATACAACTGATGGATGAATTCAAACAAGTAAAGAAAATGAAGTTTCAGTAACTTAAAAAGGAATCTGCTGATAGGACCAGCTGGAGGACTCAATTTGGACAAAAAAAACGAGCTTGTTGTAAGACATAACACCTAATAAAGTGAATTTAATACCTCATTATATAGACTAATTATTTTAAATCGTTGCCTTGTCCAAATTGAGTTTTTCAGTATCTCCTATCAGCAATTTCTGTTTTTATATCTTGAAACTTCATCTATTTCACTTGTTTGAGTTCATCTAGCAATTACATTCGTGGTCTTTCAGGACAGTTTCTAATTTAAACTTTGCCTTCAATGACATCACTCAATAAACTATTTATTTTCCTAGAATGATCCATCCAGTTCGTAGAATCACCTGCAGAATTGTTATCTTTTTAATGATTATTCTTATTACGTATTCATTAGTCCCCTAATCTATTCAAGCTATCCTCTATATTCTTCTCCATCGCCACATCTCAAAACTTTCGAAATAAATATTCTACTTTTTCCTCAGGATCCATGTCTTAGCTCCATACGAAGTGATGTTCTATATTTAGCACTTCTCCAAACTTGTCCTCATCTTCAGGTGAAGTTTGCTAGTTAATATCATCTTTTTCTAGTTGAAAGTAGCTTTGGTCATTGCTATTATTGACTTAATCTCCAGTGAAAACTGTGCATATGTCGTAATTAAGCTTGTTAAATACTTGAAATATCCCACAATATCCAGATGCTGACTTTCCACTGCAATATTAATTGATTTCTCGATCTGGAAGACACTAGGGATAAAATATCAATTTTCAAAAATTGATTTTTATTCAAGTTTGTATTGTTCTAGAAAACACCTAAATAACAGTTGAGTATTTTAAATTTGAAATAAGCGCCAAAAGTCTAAATAAATGCCGATAGTTGATCCGGGAGCTAACACATAATTTTAAATACAATGTTTACAAAAGCCAAGTGCAAAATAAAAATACTGGCTGAACGATCGATAGCTTAGTTTGATTAAAATACTACACACCTCCGGTCGTGAACTCCGTCCAAAGCTAATAATTGAATCATACTCTTCATTTGGAGGAAGTGTTTGTCATATCGCATAGTGTTATTACTTTAGCTTTCGTAATAGAGCCACTGGAAATCAAAATTGGAAACCAGGAGTTGAAAAACATAGAGCAGTTTAAGTAGCTGTGAAGTCTGCTGACAAAGGATGCCTAATGCACTAAGGCAATTAGGTCAAGGATCGCCATAGCCAAGGAAGCTTTCGATCAGTTTGGATCTGGGGAAGAAACTGATGAAATGCTACATTTGGAGCATCCCAATGTTTAGAGTAGAAACTTGGACTCTTAAGAAGATAGAAAATAAATACTTAGCTTTGAAATGTGGTGCTTGAGAAGAGAACCATTTTGGATGTGATTCTTCGGTGCAAAGAAAATTGGATCGGACACATACTTAGGAGAAACTGTCTTCTGCACGGCTATATAGAAGGAAAGTTTGAGGGAAAGAGGAATTTAGGAGGAAGGATTCAAATATTAGATGATTTGAAGGAAAGAAAAAAGTTCTGGTAGCTGAAGGAGGAGGTAAAGGACAGGGTGCATTGGTGGTCTAAGTTGACTAACAAAAGGATTGGACCTGTCATGAGACAGAACACATAATAATAATAATAATAATAATAATAATAATAATAATAATAATAATAATAATAGTAATAATAATAATGTTATTGGTCGGGTTTTCTATTCCCTTATTATCATGTTGCTCAGTTTGGGAGAAATTTGTGTAGATTTGTGTCGGCCTCTCAACAATATTTATTATAAGATAGAGTGTATTTTTTCAACATGTCTCACAATTCGTTTGGTATAGTTATTAATTACGCTTATGGTGTGGAGATGAGGAAGGTAGAAATTTAGATGATATGTACTCGCATTTGCGTGGAGAAAAAGTGTAAAACCTTTTAGTAAAAACTACCCTTAACACACCTGACTGGGATTTGAAATACAATACACCCATCCACAGCCATCCAGTATATTGCGAGAGTGACGCCTAAGATCATTCGACCCCCGAAGCGAGTTTAAGACAAAGTTACTTTTGTATGAATATATAAATGCAAGTTTTTAACTGTAGTAGAAACCAACACACTAGTATCAATTGGCTACTTTTTTATATTTTTTAGTAATCCCCACAAATAACATTAATAATAATATAAATAGAGGTCTTTATTTTAATTTTTGAATGGGCTTTACCCAAAAAACTGTTTTTTTTCCTCAGTTTGTCTGTAGATGCCTTCAGCAATCCATTTCAATTAAAACCAACTAGCAGTTTTAACAAACAAAGTTAGTGACTATTTTGAGAATGAGCTTTTAGCGAGATTAAACTACTAATAGTAGTGCTAGCAGTTCTTACTAAGTAAGAGTTATGGAACAGCGAACACGATACCAATCTGGAGGAGAAGACTTTGGGAACATCTTTGCATTCATTGTTACTAGTAGGGGAGGTCTCATTCAATTTGCGTATTTTGGGCCTTGGTGTCATCTAGACTTCAGTTGTTCAGCAGTAAACTAATAACTACACCTTTTCAACCGATGCTTCGATATCACTCATACGTATTCTGCTATAAATAAAGTTTAGAGCCCGAATCTGTGGACACGCGGACTAAATTTTAGGTTCATTTAGGATGGTTTTCTAGTGACGGGGAGGTCGGGGTTTGACTTCCAGGAGAGTGTACCGAGTAAGTTTCTGTGCCTAAATGGTTTCCTTATATCCCTACACTCCAATGTTCACATTCTCTCTTACACTATCTGTATGTAACGACACATATATGTTTTCCCCAAATATATACAAACAATCCACACACGGGACATACATCTAGTTGTACTAGAAAACAAACCAGATACACTTGCCACGCTCAACACAGCCGCATGGTCTAACGCGCTATTCTTGCAGTAGACTAGACCGCCGATGACGGAGAGAACAAGGTTCAAATATCGGTTAGGTGTACCGAGGTATTTTCCTAAATGGTTTCCCCTCTCTCACCATGCAAATTCTGGTACACTTCCTCTGATTATAGCCTTACTAATCACTAAAACCACTAACGTAACTAGTACATAAGGTTAAAACCCGAACGGGTAGTAAGACGTGGTGATATATTTTTTTTATCTTAGTCACTCTCCAAAAACATGGGGAGCTGCAGAAAAACTCTCTTATACAGGGTGGGGCGGAAACAGTTAGACGATCTATGTTGAGAATAGTGATGGACAACTTGCTGAGGTTTATTTGACGTCCAGTGGAGCTCATCTGAGTGACATTATCTTCAAAAAGTGAAAAAATGTAATTTGCTTTTATTTAGCTAGTGAATATTTACTTTTAAATTAATGTGCTAATTTTCAAGTTACTAATCGTCTAATTGTTTCGGTCCCATCCTGTATAACTTATTATGCTCTGGAGCAGCGGTTATTAGCCAGTGTGCCACAACACATGGGTGTTCCGCCAAGTTTTGGTCAATCTGTAGACATAATAGCTCTGCTAATTTATTTTACAAACATCAAACGCAAACAATCGATAGAACTTGGTGAACTTGAATTTTAAATGGGAGTCCATACGCTATCGTTCATACTAATAATAGAAAGTTAGTAAAAAATATTCAGGTTGAATCTTCACATTAAGATAATTATTAATCTATTGTTTCTTCAAAAATACAACACATTAATGTATTATTACTGTTTGAAACTACTGTTATAGTTGATTGACACCTTATCTCATTTGGAAGCATGCCTATTTAATAGGCCAAAAGTCTCAGGATCAACTCTTAGCATACTTTAAAAAGAACTAATTGAGAACTTTGCGGCTTAAGCTTTCACAGTGTTGAATTAGCGGTCAAGGTACTGGTAGTGTCTGTTCAGAATTTTAAATTAGTTAAGCACTGATACAACCAATCATTTTATAAATTGCACGTTAATATCTCGTATTGAATACATTTATTTATACTATTATAATATTTTTAATTAAAAAAATAGAATATCTTTATTTACTTTGACTTTTTTTTTCTTGCTTTCAAAACTTAATTCTTTTAAACCAGTTGTTTGACTTTTAATCCCTTAAATTGCGCCACAAATTTGTTGTTATTGAAAAGTGTGCCATGAGGAATAGCTTATTATAGTGGACATTAACAATCTACCGACAGCAAGTTGGAAGTTGAAGCAATTAATGTAAATGTAACAACGTTCACCTGCGGAGTTCACTAAAATGTGAAACATAAATTCCAGGACACATTTTGTCTTAGTTCTGTCTCCCCCATTGCTAATTTTGCAGTTACCTATAGAGATTCCAGTTTAAATTGACACATACTCAACGTTTACAGTTCTGAAATAGCAAACTGTACTTATTCCTAAATACTCGACAAACTTTTACGTTACACGTATCCCCATTTAGACTATTAAACGTAATCACGTTCAAAGTTGTTTTTTTATAGATAAAAACGATCGTGGTTATCCATAGTAAGGTGTGTCATTTGACCGGTTGTTCCGCCGAAGCGGGTCTCTCGCAGCTGACTCCACTTATTACCATGAGAGTAACTACAGAACGCCCCAGTCTAATAACCTGAGAGTCCAGAGGTGTACTACCTATAACAATAACATTACACCTGGGTAATCAACTTAACAATACCGAATGTAGGCTGACTGGACTATACCATGAATATTGAAACACTGGACAAAACAAACATAGAGCTGGAAACAAAACATATACATACACTCCGGGAGCCAATTTGATTTTCGGTCATCTTGGAACCAAACACAGCTCGGTCCTAACACAAGAATATTGGTCCAAGTTGCAATTCGAGAGAAGTTGAAGAAGTAAAATGGAAATGCGTTTGGGATTAGAGTGCTAGTTTTTGTTCTAAACCTGTATGTTTAGTATGCTCTAATGTCTGTTCTCCTCAGTTACATTTATTTTTATTATTATTTCAGCACAATCGTTCTAACACAAGTTATTTAATAACTTAATATCTGGGGTAGGGATGAGAAATGTAATTTGAAATAATGCAGCCATATTAGAATTGAGAGAGTATGGGAAATATACATACACGTGGAACCCTTCCCCCTTCCAAGCACCCTTAGCCAAGATTTGAACCTAGAACCTCCCATCATCGGTTATTTAATTTAGGCAACCCTATCTCCCCAGTAGTTTCGGAGATACGTTTGGAGGTACTAGAGGGAGGGGGTGATGTTGATGTTTTAGGTTAAGTGGTTTCAGTATTTTTAACTATCTTAAATGTTAACCAAACGTCTAAGTTATGCCCATGCGAAATTTCAGCTCAATCGTTCTAGTGATTTTTGAGTGAAAAAATAAGGAAATTTTGTAGCACATGATACAATAACAGTAGATTATTAAAAAAATATATTGACCCATTTCAATGGCTAAGTGGTTTAAGGCCCTACTCTCGAAGTAGACTGGACTGCCGATGATGGGGAGATTGAGGTTTGAATCTCAGTTGGGTGTGGTGAGGGTGGTTTCCCCAAGATGATTTTCCACAAGACGATTTTCCACTCGGCCTCCATGCAAATGCGGGTACACATCCTTTAAATATAACCTCCCTAATCTCTTAAACCATTAGTGTAACAAGCATAGTACATAAGCATATAACACGAACGGGTAGTAATACACGGTGCTAAGAAAAAAAAAATTGTTCTATACTACAAATATTTCTACCCATCCAACGTATTTACGATAAGGATTTAAGAAGAAAAGTAGAATTTATAAGTAGTGCACACGCATTAGCGTCAAGGATGAGTGTGAAAACATTTAAGGACCACCCATCCTCCTCTTTTCAATACACTCAGTTTGGATTTGAACTTAGACTTCACTGTTACCGGCAAAGCCAACCAGTCGTATGACGTCTTAGCCAGCGTGCCCACCTATGTAGATTTTATATTGAAATTAACTTTCATTTATTCTATTTATTTATTTGTGGTATTTAACGTGCACTTTCTGAACCGACTGATTATATCAGCACACGAGAATTTCTATGAGCGTGAGCGAAAGGGTTTACAAATTTTGCCGGGAAAGGTATTTTCACATACCTGCCAGGGTTCTTCTACATGCAACAAATGAACCCACGAACATCGGGTCCTGAGGCGAGCACTTTACTCATCTCTCTTTCCAATAAATTAAAAGTTCTTTATTTTTTACACTCTTAAGTGGCCGAACGGTCTAAGGCGTCATTCTCGTCTTAGACTGGCCTGAATATCAGGGTTTGTATCCCGGTTGGGTCTACTGAGGGTGGTATTTTCCTTATTGGTTCCCCACACTTCTTTCACGCAGATGCGCGTATATTACCTCTAAAATGTTTCCTTCCTCATCCTTACCCCATTAGATTAATTATCACATATGCGTGTATGACCTGAAGAGGTAGTAAGTGAGACGCGGTGATAAAAAAATAAATGAATTCTTCATATGATAAAAAATGTGATACAACACCCCCAGCAAATTGTTGCCAGCCTTCACTCAAATACCTCAACTACTCTTACCGGGGATGTCTGACGTCTCATTGAGGTTCGTTTGACCGTGTGATTATGACCGGCTGGCAAGGCCCATTGGAGATCGCAATATTGGCTCCAGTTAGCCATGTAAAATGGGGGAGAAGCGTGGAAAGGACCAGCGTGTAATAAGACGAGCTCTTATACGGACATGTATAGATCGATAGCATGATATGCTCACACATCTCTTATTGGATCCTCGCCTGGATAGAATACGAGCCGAGACTACAATGAAGGATTAGTACAAAAGTGGCGTGCAAAGGCTTATGATCTTTCTTTCTCTTTTTCTCTCTCTCTTTATATATATATATATTTTTTTTTCATTAAACCAAAAAAAGGTTACTATCCTTTATATACAGGGTGTTCTCTGGTTAAACTGTTAAATTTTGGGAATTGGTAGTGGATCAAAAAACTAACATAATTCAAAATGTCTTTTGAAGATTTGATAGTTTTCACTTTCTTTCTGCACAAAAAGCATAAGACAAAATAAAAACTAAATTGGTAGGTAATAAATAAAATATTGTATTTATTTTGTTCAAAGTGATGGCCTCCAACCCCTAGAAAAGCATTGTACCTTTCAATGACAGAACAAATAGTTGACCGAGCTTGTGCGACTGTTGTTTCTTCGCACGCTCGCGTTATCCTGTGTCGTAATGATTGAAGGTCATTAACAGGCATTTCATACACTTTTTGCTTCTATAATATAATATTAAGCCATTGCCGAGGACCTCTGCAGAATAACTTTTTGTATTTAGTTTTTTTTTTGTTTGCGCGAAATAAAGCTAAAACAAGCAAATCTCCAAAGGACATTTTTAGTTCGTTTTTTGATCCAATACCACTTCCAAAAGCTTAGCCGTTTAACCCGGGCACATCCTATATATATATATATATATACATTATTTTCAATAATTGCGTTAACCGGCCCCGTTGTATAATGCTCTGTGTACCTGGATACGAGCCTAGGGGTCCCGGGTTAGATTCCCGGCTGGTACCTTGTGTATATGTCCCCAAGAGGGAATCAGTCCAACAGTCACCAGTGTCTGGTTAATGAGGCTTAAGTTAGGTTTAAGAGTTTCCACTGGTTCCATAACCTCATACTCACTATCACTATCAGCTAATTGGGACACGAAAAGAACCTCCATGGAAAGGATGTACAATTAGTACATCCGGGGATCCCTTGTGCAACGGTACATTAGTACTGACTAATCTTTCAACCACTGGGCTACGAGTACTGTAGCCCTGGTGCGCAATATATATGTAGTTATATAAGTTATAATCGCTCTATATTGAATAGTGAACAATGTAACATGCATAAGGTTCATTAACTTTATATTAATATACATTTTGCATGGAGTGTAGTATAGATATAATCAATTGGACTTAATACGTATCAGCCAATGAGAATGCGAGGAGAGAATATTGACAGTTAATCGTCAGTGTCGTACAAAAGCAGTCGAAAATAACTAGCTTCTGTATTAATATTCGTGTTTGAAAAGCCTTGTGGTAGTTATACTTGTGAGTTATTCACGATTTCTCTTTGTTTTAGCATCAATGATTATGATTGTCTATTTGATTGAAAATAAAGGAGAAATATTACAATTTTGACTCCGTTATTGAGACATGACACTAATAAAATCTGAACCATATAAAAATAGAGTTTTATTAATATTACAAACAAAACTAAAGTTTAGTTGAATTCGAGTTTCAAAAAATACGGTTCAAGGTGATTGGCCCTTTTCATTTGGCGTGGAAATGCAGAGCCATAGGAATAAACGGTTGTTTTCAAGAATTTCTATTGTTTTGCAATTTTCTTTTTGGAAACGGTTTGTTCAAGAATAGAAGCATGTTTATTAAATTATACTTTTTAAATACACACCTCCTCTATAATTTTAACAGTGATCAAATATCGATAAAATATACATTTTTCAATAAAAAACTACCGGCTTCATAACAAAAAATAAAAAAATGTAACAATTAATAAACATCGATACATTATCTTAGAAGGGGTGCTGAAAATGTTAACATAAAAATTTCACTCATTCTCGATAAAACTGATATTTCCAAACGTATGATTTTTTCCGCAAGACCTATCCGGTAGCTAGCGCCATCTACGGTTTCCGTGATCCATCTGTTCTTGTTGGCGCGGAAGGTTACTTTGGTCGGTTGTGAAGCCACGCCACGCCTTTCACCCTCCCGCCCACCAGCCCACAAAATATGTCTTAGACTTGCACTCGACGGGGCCAAGGCCCTTAATAACATGTTTTTTCAAATGAACCCTTTAGTGAATTATTTTTAGAGATATTATCTAGTAGTGAAAAGAGGTTAGACGATTTAAGTAAGACTTTATACACCACGTTTCTTTATAAATTGATGTATTTTTCATATGGATTATGTACTATAGGATATATACTATTTACTATTAGCTATACGTTAAGCACGAATATAAGCCCAGCTTTAGAACTTACCGCAGTTAAATTATGGACAGCTATTCAACTTAGACCTTAATGGCCGTTAGAAATAACCATATTTAAATGTGTTTTTGTGTTTTATCTCTTACAATCAATTTAGACTATCTGGATTTATAAAAGTTAGTGCTAATGCTTCATATTTACACTTCATATTATCTAAAGCAAAGTGTTAGTTTTTTTCAATAGTGCATTTCTGTGTCACTGACCAATTTATAGCTATTTAAATATACAGTACATACCTTGCAAGGCTACTTAAATGTACGTATTTAATTTAAAACATTTATCTTCAAGCAAATATTTATCTTGGTAGCTCATCAGTCATCACCATAAAATACCTTTGTAATTGTAATATTATTTTGAGGAGTGTCTTCAAAGTAACGCATGGTTAATAAAATAATATAAGACCTGAAGCACTCAACATCCTTATGACATCTTAATAAGCAGCAGAGAGAGAGAGATAAATACAAGTTGAAACATCTCTAATGAAACCTGGAAGCCAGTATTTAGTGTAATTACATTTACATGACTATTTATTATTTATTTTTCTGCCTCAAGAGATTTCAGTCGAGTGTATTCGGAAGGGAATCTGTAACAAATGTACGAGGAAGGTAAAAATACGATGAACGAAATAGAATGTTGGTGAAGAAAGAGGTGGGTGAGAGGTTGGTAAAATAGCGAGATATAGGTAGAGTGGTAGAGGAAACAGGAACGAATGTTGAGTTGAGTTGGTTGGTTAGTTGGTGCGTGCGGGTAGAAAGAAGGCGGTGTGGGGAGAAGGGAGACAAGAAGCCCCAGTTTTTTGGTTCACCTTTTCTTTCTCGCCCCCCTTCACTGACAACCGGAGTTGTTGCGGTGGGCAGCTCTCTACCAGGGCAGAGCGTGAGAAGAGGAGCATACGGCGTGTAGCCTAACTCAGGGAGTGCTACAGAAAAAACACTCAACTCCAAAATAGTGTTTTTTTTTTTATTATTGGTGTGGGTTTCGATCAAATCATCTCAATAATCAGCGATACTTAGTTTTCACTTAAAAAGTTTATTTATAGCAAAGTTAAAGTCATTTTGATCTAGTTTTTGTATTTTTTTTAGCACTACGTCTTACTAACCGTTCAGGTAATAGCTACGTTAATACATTAGAGCTGTGGAAGGTTGAATTAAGAGGAGGTGTATCCACAATGACATCGAGAGAGAGTTGGAAACCATTGAGGAGAAACCAACCTCACACCTTACTGGGATCGAACCCCGATCACCCCATTAAAGGCAGTCTAGTATTTTGAGAGAGTGGTGCCTTAAACCATGTGCCCACCAAAGTGGGCTATTTTTTCTATCTTTAATAAACTCCGAACTCTATTTTATGTATAAAACTATCTGTTTTACTCATTCTTTGCACGGTTAAAAAGCACCAAAACGGTATCAAATTATATTAGAACTTTCAACACCCATCTTCCCACTTTTTGATTGTTTCTCGTTGTACAATCCGGAGATAACTATGATAATCACAAACTAATTATGTAATTAATAAATTAAAGTAAACTAAATATTTGAGGCAAAATATTACCTTGTCCACAAACAAACGCAGCTCATCAACAACGCTATATCTACCTAAGCACAATCAAAAAATAAGATAAACCAAGTGATACATTGTTACAGAAATATTTAGGATAAAAGAGTATCACATATTTTCTTCAAAGAGCATAAATAAATTATATTATCTGTTACAGAAACATATTAAATAATAATTATAATGGTTTTATAAAGATTATCACGGTTCACCGAGCTATGTCGCCAGAGTTTATTTTAATTGTTATATCACTGCCAGTTAGGCGCTAATTTAACCTTTTGATTTTTAGTTTTTGGATTCGTCCATTTTTAGACTTTTTCGTCTGGCCGTAAAAAACCCAAATTTTCTATCATAACTAAAAGTTTATTTTTATTAGTGATTTCCCATCCTCTGTTGTTAAATTCAAAACTTTCCCGTTTTTATGATTATTGTGGGGTGGTCCATTTACAAACTTGGCTAATTAAAATTCTTCCGTGTATAAACGAAGATTTTATAATAATTTTAGAAACATTTAAATTTACTATTTCCCTCCCCTATCTTTCTTAAGCCCCTTTCTAAATAGTAAATATTTAACACTTATTTTGTTATAGGAGTAATCCCTCTGCATTTAAGGCAAATTTCGATTTTCTGCCTTGGCTAAAATATTTTTTATTATTACTGAATACACCCATCCACCCGTCCTATTTTCTACAGTTAAGATATTCAGTCTTTTATGATTATTTGGAGTGGTCTTTATACCTTTTTGCCAAATTTCAGTTTTCTACCACATATAAAAGTAGTTGTTTCTATTAGTTTTTGAAATTGTAGCTCACTTCTCCCATTAAAACAAATCCTACTTATAAATTTTGAATTTTAAGACGATTGCGTTTATCTGAAGTTGTCCTTCTACCTGCCTGCAATATTTAAATTTTCTGCCTCATCTAAAAAGTAAATATATATATATATAAATATATATATA
>CABFWB010000388.1:238925-271256 GCA_902151455.1 Timema bartmani | reverse complement strand
GATATAATGAGGTAGACTGGATAGAGATAGCTCAAGATAGAGATAGGATATAATGAGGTAGACTGGATAGAGATAGATCAAGATAGAGATAGGATATAATGAGGTAGACTGGATAGAACTATCTCAAGAAGGGATAGATGGCGTACTTTAGTAAGTGTGGCTATGAACTTACGAGATCCTAATTCCATGGAGTAAGTAAATAAATTAAAACTTTTGTAATAATTGCCAAGTACTTCCCCTCCTAATACGTTCATAATATAATGCTTTCTTTCTGTATGGCATCATATATTGTATTCATATTTGATTCAAACCGAAACTATTCAGACATGGGTGTTAGCTATTTTTATATTTATTTAACACCGTGTTTTACAAACAATTTTGGATACCCACGTAATTCCACTAATTTTTTAGGGATGAAGAAGCTAGAATTTTTAGAAAAATATGCCCACACTTGCGCGTATAGAGAGTGAGAAATAAGTTTATTCGGATGTTATTCGAACCAAAGCCTCTTCCTCTCTTGACAAACATACCAAAATGGACAAATACCTGTGCTCATGCTCCCAGCTGTAGTGGGTACGTCCTTTCAGAAATCATCATCCATATAGATTGACTAAATGAATCGTATGCAAGATAAGATTTTAGTTTATTGAAGTTAAAGTGGACTTGAGTTCATTTATCTTAACTCCATATTGTACTGGTTTACCAGAGAATGGGCAGCGGGGAGGAGAAAACTCCTAGTTTCCCAGATCCCCCCTCCTCGCACTCCCATTTCACGGCAAAACAAAATGTATGGCTTTCATCACGACATACGTCTATTGCAAGAAATACCAATTTACAGACCTCAAGTGTTCCACATAACATATAGTGTGCCTGAAGATTAATTCAAGATTGACCATCCTTAGGCTGAGTGGTTAGGTAGATTCACATCATATCTCAGGTACTCTGAGTTTTATCCCAAATCAGTGCACTTAGTAATTTAGCTGATATCTCAAGGTTATTTTATTACCTGACTATTAAACATTTATGTTGCTATGGTTGAGATTGTCTTATGGAGTGTTCCGTCTTGTACATTTCGTTTGTGCTGAAAGCTTACTTTGATTGTTTCGACCATGGTGCAGCTTATATGTTAGCGCCATAGTGGAGGCCATCAAGGTAAGACTGTAAGCTCTCATCCTAAATGGAGTGTATCTCATTCAAGCCTTCTAGGGAAGATGAACATAAAATTGTAAAGGATATAGCATTTACGGAAACTCTAAACTCTCACCTGTCTAGATTGACAAAATATGTCAAACGTTAGGGTTAGACTTATTATTTTCACCGCGCATTACCACAAGGTTCAGCTATATGAATACTTACACCTATGGGTTAAGTATAAGATAGTTTTGAGAAAATGTATCCACGTTTGCGTTGAGGAATGGTATAAAACCTATTAGTAAGAAACACCCTTAATTTAACCTGTTGGGTTTTGGATCGTGACTTCTCCGTCACTGATATATTAAATACGACGATCCTTACGTGACTACAGATACGAGTTAGGTTTAAATTAACAAAAGCATTTTGAGAATGTCCTAGTCCAACACCTTAGCTCAGTCGGTAGCGTGTATGTTTACTGAGCTCAAGGGTCCAGGAATCGATTCTTGGAATGTCCAAAAAAGATATCATTTGTTCAATGCGGGTCTAACCTTTCACAATGATAAACTAACGATCAAGGGCTGGATGTTGTGTCAGTTATATATTTAAGTTAGTTTATAAATCATGTGCTGATATAATCAGTCAGATCAGACAGTACACGTTAAATATCTCAAATAAATGAAAAAAAAAGATATTTTCCTTTTGTTATGTCAGTGAAGATAATTCAGTTTGTGGTTCGACTATAGGACGCTAGTTATAGATTTTGTGCTGAACATAACATAACATAACATAAACATAATTTGGGGTCAAAACAAGGCACTAGAAAGATAGAGCTGATAAAGTTGTGGATAATAAGCGACTTATTGTTAGTTAAAGACCTATACAATAGTTTAGTTAGTAGGCGTAGTCCAATCCATAGTTATAACATTATTATAATTCAAATTGATGTATTTTGAAGCTATGTCTGCCAGTTGTAGTAGGCTACACGACCATTTGCCTATAATTCGGACTACTTTGAATACAATAACATTAATCGCTTGAAAAGCCAATTAATAGTAACAAAATGTGATTTGAATATTCGTGTAATCTACCCCTTTCATGAAATACTGGGAATTTTAAAACATAATTTTTAGATTTGATTAGGCCTCACCATACGTCAGAGTATCGATTATTAAAGTAAATCCCATTTAGAGATTAAAATATTTTTATTCTATCGACATTCACTCATAATAGGAGATGTAACGCGTGGGAGCTTAAAATGAAATATGATAATTTATATATATATTTATATCATTTGAAGCTATATTCTGTTTTCAAATGACATAATTCCAGAGTTAAATCTGTAACCCTAATAGAATCAAAATATTAATTCTAAATGACCGCACGTAAACAAAACAATTTCTTGGATATAATAATTACCAAAAAATTATATTTTGGTTGGAAATGTAAGTTTTAAATGTAACTATAAGAGAAACTGTCTGCCAATTTATGTTCATAATAAAATACGTTTAATTTTATGAGTCCATATTTTTACAAATATTATATTGGCTCAGAGGTGGCGATGATTCGACAAAATGTTGAAAGAATTTTCAAAACAACTCACAAATGACGCAGATTAACAGGAACGAGGGGAATCATCATAAGCCCCCCCACACACACACACTGGACACATCCCAAAACTGGTGGATACTCGGCATCAGCAAATAATTATTTATAAAAGTGTTCAATTAGCACTAATTACTGTAATTACCTCATATAGATCATTTTAATTGCTTTATATATGACGAGCCCATGCCCCCAACGTTGACAAAAGAAGAATAAAACATAACGCAGACATGATTCATCGCGTTTCATCCTCATGCGGAAAGCTGATTTATTACTCCTGAAGGTGCAATAGTCAGTAAAAGTTTTGATCGAGACCATTTCATGTAGAGTTGCAAAATAACTCAATGAAATCACGTCTTAACATCTGTCTAGAATATCCTCATTTAAATACATTAAAGGGGTAAGGTTGAAGAAGAAAGAATTTAGAGGATGTGTTCTCACATTTGAGTTGAGGTAGAGTAGAAAACAATTTAGAATAAACCACCCTCAATACACATGGGTTTAATACCACAACCATTTGTTTATTTATTCATGTTCTAATGTAGGTATAAAATCTGAATACATAATCAGTCAGTGAACGAACGATATTGATACAAGCGGAGAATACATAGTTCCACAAAATTGGATGCTGAAGTTTAATGATCAAATGTTTATTCATATTTTTTTGCTTACCAATTAAGGTCCCGGGTTCAATTCCCGTGTCCAGGTGTCATTTTTTAATTTTCAGAATTACCAATTATTGTAAAATCAATCTGATGACATAATTAAATCAACCATATATTTTACAATTAATAAATAAAATGTGTTTTGAGCTCTTACATAAGAAAGGGTTCGTGTAATCAAAAGAAAATCCACTAGTTATATAATCGTTAGATTCTATCTTTGAGAACTACTAATTCACAGTAGCAAAAAGTAGCTTTGAGATTAAATATTAAATCTGTCAAAAACTCTCTAAAACAAATATTATAATTGCCTCCGAACTTTGTATTTTTTTAAACAAATGACAAATATTTAATGTATTTTCTCTTATTATTATACCAATCCATTTCGGTCTTAAAATAAATAAAACTTGATTAAAAACCGACACAAAATGAAAACTAGGTACATGTAAGGTAATTTCAACCATTTATACCAATTGAAAATAAATTAAAAACATACCCATAGTTATCTGCTTCATGATTACGTCTTGTTACTTTAATAAATGATTTGAACACAACCTAAGATTGCCTTGGTTGGTTCCACTATGGTTCAATTTGTAATATGGGGCCATACAGTTTTCGGGCAAGGTAAAACTGCTACTTTTCAAGGAAAACTTAGTGTACATAAACATACATTATATAGCCTTATCTCTACCATACCTGAAGGGTGATAATATATGGCGGGAAAATGAAAAGTAATACGTAGTTTATAGAAAATAACAAGTCTATACCATGCATAACAAACTATAAATGTGTTTCCACCTCTACAATAATGTATAAATAAGCCAGTTAGGAAAATAACGCTGTGTTAAGTAATAAAAAAAAGTACCATTAAAATAAAAGAGCTAAAAAACAAGTGGATCTGATTGACACCGTTGATAATTATTTATACCCGCAAATCTCCTAACGATTTGTTTCAGAACTGTGTGTTTTACCTCAATTACATTCCCAGTAATTAAAACTAGAGCCAATGACACACATATCCCACAACCATATCCACATCACGAGTAGTAAGTCAAGTTGCTAACGCTAATTATATTTAATGTAATGTGATATCAAGGTGCAGCCATCTCATCGCTATGTCATATTTCGAGTTAAATGGAGCGGAGAGAAAACTGTTACCAAATAATTAATATGTGTATCCTTTTGAGCTTTTATTCTGGAACATAAAAAAAATTTACGAATCATTTAACATTGTATGTATTAAAAAAATAAAAATAAGAGTGGGTGCTAAATCCATTTCGAATGAATACGTGTAACATTTCAATTAAAATTAAATCTAATGTGGGCTATGTTTTATTGGGGTATAGGCAGCCAGGAATTTGCTAGTAAAGAGTAATCTTTATCTAAATTTGTGAAAAATGAGTTAAGTTTTACAATTAAACTTTATACTTATCATCTATATTTAAGGTCTAAGTAAAATAAAATCGCAGTTCCATTTCCTTCAACTGAGTGGTTAGAGCGCTTGACTACTCTTCAAGGATAATCTGGTTATATTACCGGAGATAAATGACCGATTGAAGCGAGATTCTGTTTTAACTCTGGCCGTATCCGTGCCTGTACGTCCGGATCATTGTCACGTGATAACTGTCAAATTCATTGACAAATTTTAAATTAATTTGGAAAGTACATTCTTGAAATTAGGCCAAACAGCGTATGTACAGTTTTTTTTTTACTATCCGTTTCAAGATAGCATTCAAACAAATATCCGTCTGTCTGTTTATTATTCCACGACAACGGCCATGGGCTAGGACTAATTTAGACGAAATTTGGATTGGCTATTCTTTGAGCCAGGGCCGAAAGATACCTTAACCTGGTTTTTCAATCTAGATATGCATTTCAATATGGCCTCCACTCAAAAAATTTTACACTCATTAGCTCATCTCAAAACCTAAGCAATAGGTACCTATGACGTATTTTTTTGAAGTTTGACATATATTGCGAGACTTGACATCCAAGCTGGACGAAAAACTTTTCTCAATCAATATAATGTTCTTTTGAATATATTATAATCAGTTGGTTTTCTCTCTAACTTAATTACCAAATATAAATATCAACTTCAAATCCAAGGAGAAATTATGGAAAATATTTCAACTTGCAATCAAAATAGAAATGTTATGACTGTAGTAACGATAAGAACATGAGGGAGGGAACTCTATTGTTCACAGAACTACTACTACTAAGATAAAAATATGAGGGAGTGAAGTCTACTGTTCACAGAACTACTATTATATGTCAACATTAATTTAAGTAGATTGTATATAGATTAAGTCACACACTGATAAATACTTGTGTTTTAATTATGTTTTTAAAACCTAAATACCAATAAGGTGATAAATCTCATTTTATACCCACGGCTGTGACTACGCAGGCTATAGGTCAAACTCATCCAACCTTATTTGTTGGAGATATAAATGTTGGGGTTTGATGCTCTGACAGGTGTAAAATGTTTAATTTTTCCCATGTAATCTATCACTGTGATTTCATAATACTCTTTCAAGATTATATTGTGAAATAATGGTTTTTATACTTCTGCTTAACAGATTATTTTGATATTTGATTGGTCAAGTAAAGGATCACGTGTGTACGAGTTTTTCAAAGTGAGTAGTGTTAAAGAGAGATATAAAGTATAAGTAAATTAACAGCTCTGCTGCTTAGCTATGAAAGGAAACATCATCACACTTTAGCGTTTATATGCTGTCCACGGTAGGAATTGCTCTTTGAAAGGTCTTTTTTCCTACCAAAATCCTGCTATATAATAGCTTTCTGGTAGGAAAAAAGGCCTCTCAGAAAGCAATTCCTACGCTGAACAGACTTTAATTGAAATGACAGACCTGACACTTTAAAACCACTTAAACAATCCTCAATCATCTTGAGACTTTCTGTTGTGATCCTATCAAAGTAATACATAATTTGTATAAGTAGGTGTGCCTACAAGATGGGTCAGGTGGGTCATGTCCCCAGCCCCCTACCCCCAATGGAATTGTCTAGGAACGCCAGTGGATATAAGATACTTAATATTTATCTTGATCTAATTTTTTGTTCAGAGTCGTTGAAAATCATAGCATAATGCTTGGTAAGTTGTCTCCTTAATTCTAGATCAGATGATCGATGATCCACTTTGAGCTGATATATTTACTCTTTATGGCTCTGATATATTATAGTTTACATTTCATTACCATTACGATAACCAACTTCTGCTACAATAATGAACGTAATAAATAGATAGTTCACTTAGTACAGTAGCTAGCTCAGCTAACTCTGAAAAGAGACGATTCATCAGCATCAAAAATGTTTGCAACAAAGCAAAGCCAACACAAAGACAGTATAACTCTAGCTATCAACTAGTGATTTACTATATCTTAATTAATCTTATATAATCTTGATTTTATAGCAAGTTTTTTTTTTATTGTCAGTTAATGTCTTGTCCAAATTGAGTCCTCCAGTATGTCCTATCAGGATATTTCTTATTTTGATCTTGAAGATTCATCTTCTTTCCTTGTTTGAGGTCATCCATCAGATGCATTCATAGAATTCATCGTTTTAATAGTCCTCGTCTCCCCCCAACCAATCACCAGTAGAATGTTTTTTCTTTTCATTGACTCTTCTCATAACTTCTTCATTACTCATTTTTGCTATATATTATAACCATTATTGTTGAAAAATATTTAATGTTATTTTAGATGGCAGCTAAAAGCTAGGCTTTCCAAGTCTCCCGGCCATAGCGCTAATAAACATGATTATCTTACAATGGAAAGGACGCACCAGCACCCTCAAGGGAACTATGGGAACAATAACTTTTCAAGAGACAGGGGCTGAGCCAAAAGATGAGTGAGACGACCTTTATGAACGAGAACCTATCTGATTAAGCATGTGAGGACAAATGGTTAGACTTGTCACTAATTTGTATGTCTATCGTAAAATAATTTTCACCGTTGAAATAAATATATATTTTTCTTACTATTACTACAGCCATTTCATTCTAGTCTCAAAAATGAAGTTGGCTGTCCACTGAGATCTATTTCCTTCAGCCAGAGATGCAGTTATATATTAAAAAAAAGTCCATGGTGTGGTCGACAAGTGAGCTATATCGACCGAATGGCCGCCATCGTTAGCGATGATAGTGCCACGATTTGCGGATAGAGGGTGTCATGTGGTCAGCATAGCGAACTATCCGGCCATTAATATCAGTTTTTTAAACTGGAACTGCTACTTCTTTATCAAAGTAGCTGCTCATTTTTTCTTCATGGGGTTGAATTTGACTCCATTCCAGACCCACTGCTTCACAGTTAACTGTCGGAAGCGCCAGGGACTAAATCCATTTGTATTTGAAGCCAGGACCTCTGATCACTTTACCATTTCGAATACCTAGTAGGTAAAATAAAAATTATATCTAATATTACAAATCTCGTAGCTTTTGTCAATACTCGATATTATATTTATTATAATTTTGGCTATGAATGTTTGGATATTTTCTTTCTTTGCGCTGTTTTGATATGTGTTGTCTTGGTAATCTTTGGAACATATCGTAACAAAACTTCACAACGTCTATTGGTAAGATACAGCGGGATAACTAATTTAGGGGAGAAACTAGAGGGAACCTCTATATCTGAGTGATGATGACTCTACAATAAGTTACATAAAACATAAAGATGTTAGTTGTTTTTAGTGATCCTTATTACAGCTTAAAGAACAACTTCCTGTATACTATTGAGTGGGCACTTTAAATTATTGTGGTTGGGGAGGGGGATTGGTATGCGTGTTGATAGATCTTGACACGTCTGACACCGCTCAGTATATTTATTATTATTATTATTATTATTATTATTTAGCACCGCGTCTTAGTACCCGTTCAGGTTATACGCATAAGTACTAATCACGCTAATGGATTAGGAATTAGGGAGGTTGAATTTACAAGAAGTGAACCCGAATTTGCGTGGAGGTAGAGTGGAAAGTAATTTAGGAAAACCACCCCCCAGTTAACCCGACCAAGATTTGAAATCCGATCTCCTCGTCCTCAACAGTCTAGCTAAATATAAAACTAGCGCGTCAGCCAACTACGCCACTGAGACGGGTCTCAGTCTATTTGAATTGACATATATTCACAAGCTGAAATTTCATATAAAAATAGTAGTCCTGAAGCTTCAAAATCTATCAAACCATCCCTAATTATCATCCAATTGAATATTGTGAGCAAAAAAAACTTTATTTTTTTAAGTAAAGAAAGATCTATGCTTCTCGCTATTTATTTAACTCTTGCAATTGCGAAATTTGGCTTAAAACGCTATAAATACATTTTTTCACCCTTCCTTACATATTTTTAAACTACAAAACTTAAAATGTGATGTCTTTAAGTTCTTTGGCCTAAGCCATAATTTGAAACAACAAATCACTTCTTAATTAATGCGGGATCCCTGAACGTTTAGGATATATATTTAAAAATGTATGTATAGACATTAATATATACACGTAAACATTAATATAAAACTAATGTATTTTAATCTAAAAACATAATTTTGTATTGATGGTACCTAGAATAGAAATTTAAATATAATACGACTTTTTTGTAACATGTTCCGAATGGAAGAAGACCTGTTTAAAAAGACAATACATTTTTCTAGATTATTCTTCTATGGTTTCTCTATTTCTTCTATACGTGATTAAATTAACAATAAAAATAAAAGAATGCGCCTAAAACAATGCCATAAAATATTTATGCAATGCACAATACCCTTACATCTAATATAATATGCCAGTGCCCTGAAATGGAAGGAAAATTAGTTTAAAAACTTTTATCAAATAGTAGGCTTAAATAAATGGTATAAAGTAAAAACAAAACAATATAAAAAATGTTCTTTCAACGAAAACAAGATAATAGAATAAGAGATTAATGTTGAAACCGAAACTGACAGTAAAAAGTATAAAGATAAAAATGTTGGACATTAATATATAAAAAATATTAACGACAGTATTACATTCTGAGGTGGAGGCAAAACCCTAGACAAATAACAAAATATGTAACCATGAAAACAACGTTCAAAAAGAAAACCAAAGCAAAAACTAAAGAGAGACAAAAGGTTGTGAGGGAAAGAACATTTGTACTTCTCCTGTAAAAGAAAGGATGCAATAGTAATAATATATTATATAGTCTGAGTGTTCATCATTGGATGGTCTTTGTTATGAGGGAATTAAAGAGAATACAACACTATACTCGCAATCATTCATGCGTTCACTCATTTGACAGCATAAAATGACATATTTTGTAGGTACACCTGTGAACAACACTTGGATCATAATATCCTGACGAATGAAATGCTACTTAATACCATTAAACTTGTATTCACCTCAATGATAATATGGTTTAACAACTGCATCACTGGATACGCTGACTGAATGCCAAGCTAATCTAGTTTGAATTACCGGTGAAGAGTAGTTTGGAGTTCAAAATATCGGCTGGGTACACTTTCCACTTTACCTATATGCAAATGTGGGAATTTTTATTATAAATTAGACCTTTATCACCACAACTTCATAAGTATAGTTTAAACGTGGATAACCAGCACAAAAATAAAAGTCTTACCAAATTGACTTCACTCGTAAAAGGATAAAAACTACTTTCTAAGCAGATATAATTGGAACAGTTTTCGGCTGTTTTTCACAGGTCAAAAATAAAAGAAAAACTTTAACTAATTTAATAAAGTTTTATGTATCTGTAACATATATATATATATATATATTAATTTAAAATCTTCTATGGGTGTTCTTGAGCGTTATAAGGGTGATATTGAGTGCTCTAAGGCTGGTATTGACCATCAAGGATTTAAACCTCAATCACATTTTAATTGGAAGGAACTTCCTTATATACCCTGATTTTGGTAGAAAGAACAGTTAAAAAATTTCAAACTTATTTATCTGAGGTAAAATATGAAAGAATTTCACCCAATTATTTGTGATTTTATGGGTATTTATAATATATATAAAAAGTGACGGCTGCATATAACATGACTTGATGAATGAATATATTAAAATTGCAATAGTAACTTTAGTTAACTACCAGATATTGTTTTTCCTACCAAAATCAGCTTTGGGAAACGTTAATAGATCTCTTTTTATGTATTCATACGCCAATTCATGTGATATTATGATGCCAACTTTTATGAATATAATCAATAGCTATAAAATACACTAATAACATATTTAAATATTATCAATTTTGGCCGCAAAAGAGTTTGAATTTTTACAAAAGACTCTTCCTATAAAAAATTGGACCTTATCAAGCTTTTTGGTACAAACTCTATAAATATTGATCTGCAGAATATAAAACCCCACTATGTAAGATCACTCCGAAAGCAGCTGGTTCGAATCCAACCCCTTCCCCCAGGTTCAATATCAAGCGTGTGCAACGTCCTCCCGATACATGGACGTGGTAATATTGTATTGGTTCACCCCGAAGAGTACAAACAATAAAACGTGTACGCAGCCTATATTGCGATGGGAGAGCTGCGCTCATCTCGACCCGAATGTGCTCTTTAGAGGGGGTAGGGGGAACACAAGTGTAGCGGCCGTAATGGAGCTGTCATCTAGCTCTTGATTCTAACAGAGGCAGAAGGGTTGTAGGACAGAAGAAAACCTCCTACCTTGCCTCAGGGCAACACTGCGATTGAATAAAAGGATCTCGATTTCAGCATGTGTCATGAACAGTCGAACCCCCCCCCCCTCAGTCGAACCCCCCCCCTCCTCCTTCCCCACAAACCTCTCCCTCTTACACTCCTACCTCCGACTATCGATTCTAAAATAGACCTCTCGGCCCACCGATAAATTGCACTCGAATCGTGCTTCAAAGTTACTCTATTTCAATTCTAGAACTGTCTCGAGGTTCAAAAGAAAGCAACATTCATTCTCGACATCGCTACAACTTCTACTTCCACTTTTAGTACTATTATTATTATTATTTTTACCAGCGCGTCTATTTACCCGTCAAAGCTATTCGTAAAAGGGTAGGATTAAGGAAAGTACAACTTAGAGGAAATGTACCCAAACGCACGTGGAGAGACAGTGAGAAACCAGTTATGAAAATCTACTCTCAATACACCCGGGATTCAAACCACAACCTCCCACATATCCAGCAAATTAGACTAGACGAGTATGACGTTTAGTCTGTGTGACTATTGATGCAATTGAGTATTATCATAATCATCATCATTTGTTTAACAATTAATACATACATTAATAAAGTAAAGTTGATATCACTTTGAACATTTATGAAACCGAATAATATGTTTTAGTAATTAATAAAGTAACAAATGCCTTTTTAGAAAGTTAACCTTGATTTGTCTACTGACCATAATATCTTTGAGACGTCTGATCTACTTTATATTCGTAAGGATATACACAACTTTCATAAAACGTAAACTAAGAAACAAATATTATGAGTCTTGCTTTTCATGTTCTTGCTATTTTTCTTTTATTTAAAAATTGTTGGAGATAAAAAAAAACTAACTAGTTGGAAAGAGTTAGCTTGTTAGTAAGTGCCTTTATAACTTAACCCAAAGAGTTAGAAAATTCTTTAAAGATCAAGTGAATGTACTTTATATTTTAATAAATAACATTTTCTTAACGAAACATTTGATCTATATTAATAAAATGTATCGTTTGTTTGTCTATCATGAGCATTGCACGATATCTATCGCAAGCATAGGCCTGCAATTAAAAAAATTAATAGCCCCTGTGCACGAACATTTTCACCTCAAATACAGAATATTAAAATTTTGACTAGATTTTTTAAAAATTAACTAAATAAAGGGTCGGGAGCAAAGCTACTTTTTTTCCCACCCCTCTGCGTGTGGTAAGTATTGCACAATGCTTATGAAAGACAAATCAAGATGATAAAATATTGTTAGACAAATTTTTTTATTATTATTATTATTTATTATTATTTAGCACCGCGTCTTACTACCCGTTCGGGTTATACGCTTAAGTACAAATTACGCTAATGGATTAGGAATTGGGAAGGTTGAATAGAGGAAGTGAACCCGCATTTGCGTGGAGGGAGAGTGGAAAACCATTTAGGAAAAACCACCCTCAGTTCACCCGACCGAGATTCTAACCTCGATCTCCCCGTCATCGGCAGTCGAGCTCAACACGACTAGCACGTTAGCTAACTACGCCACCGAGGCGGGTTAGATAAAAATTAATGGCACGGAATTGTGCACGGATTTTCTCGCTCTATTGTTTAAAAATGAAGCTATTTATTCAAAACTCGTAATATATGTGAAATGAAATAATATACACTAGCAAACCCAAGAATAAATTGCACTATACTTATGTAGAATTTTTTTTTGTGTTCCAGTTTCACATTTTATAATTTTATTTTTAAAGAATTAATGTCCTCACATGTATATTTGGACCGATAAAAAAGATCAATATTGGGCCCACAAGGGTCAACACTCCGTATTATAATTTCGACTTCCGATCGACATTTTATAAGGTGTTTCACATCTTCAGGTCAGCGCATTGATATTAAATTCTTCATTTATAAATTTTGACCAATAAAAAATTTAAATATTGACTATTGAGTCTAAAATGGAGATAGAGCATTGCTGTACAAACATTACTCCTAAGAGGTTTAAGGAAAAATAACATAAACTTTTTTAGATAATTATATTTAATTACTCTATGGCATAGGAGAATTATTGCGTTAAAACTTAAGTAGTATCTCTTTACAACTAAAGCGCACAAAATTGTATTAATATATTTGCAAATATATCAGAAACTGTTGCTTTTATTAAAATATATGCCAAATAAAAGTTTTTTATTTCTAATAGTCCTACAATTTTGCAATGATAATTTATTTAGTATCTCAAATAGTTGCGGAGATACGGAAAATTCCGCTTCTGTAAAGTACCCTAAAAGTCATTTTCATGGGAAAATGAAAATAGCCAGTTTATTTATAATATTAATCAACGCCTAGATACGAATTTTAATCAAAATCGTTAGGGCCTATTTTGAGAAAATAGATTTTTTCTATTTTCGCCCTTTATAAAACTACTCTTAATTTTAAGTTTTAACAGACACAGACAGACGGCATTGCAAAGACCATTTTTAAGGGTTCGGAGGGTCATGAGACATCGACATCCACAACATTTCATTTTAGATTTTTTTTACGGTCGCAATAATACTTAACCTTTGGTGCTCAAGATGTTAAAAATTTGCGTATAGCTTGAAATTTATTTGTTTTATAAAAATATGTTTCGAATCAAATATTTGTATTATAAATAGATCTACATATTTGTAATGATAAGTAATTCCATATCTCAAATAGTTTCGGAGATATGATAAAAATGATAATTTACGTATCTGACCGGAGCCCTTAAAGTCATTTTGCCGAAATATTAGAGTAGCCATTTTGTTTGGAATATTGATGATTGCTTTAAATGAAATTTAATCAAAATCGTCAGAGCCGATTTAGAGAAAATCGACTTTTTTCTCTTTTTCCCCTTCAATAAACTACCCTTAATTTTAGGTTTGGATATCCAGTTCCAAAAACTCCTCGGGGAAACCCTATGAAAACTCTATATACAAAGTTTTAGCCCGATCGTTAAAATAGTTTAGGCTCTAGTTGGAGGCTCAGACAGACAGACGGAAATTCAAAAAGCACTTTTCAGCATTCGGGTGGTCATGAATCGTCGAGATTCAAAAAAATCTCGATTTCGATTTTTTTGACGATCACAATACTTTCTCTACCTGTAAGATAGCAAGAAAGTAATAAGAAGGCCCTGGCAACTAAAAACACTTCTCTCGGGCAACGCCGGGCAATTCAGCTGGTATAGAATAATTTTAAAGCGCTTGAATATCATATACGAGTTTTCGTAGTTGCATGCGAAAAATACTATATGGACGGCTTGACTTCGCTTCATTAGTAGATGAAAGCACAGGTTAAAATTCCCACTAGAATTTTCGAGTTGAAATATATTATAAAGTACTGTCTATCTGCATAATATTGTTACATCTGTATTTGATTTAGGCTGAATGCACAACATCCCAAGTTATTATTAAACCAAATTGAAGACTTTGGAAGCCTTCTTTTTGAATACAATTTTACGTAAGGATACGATCTAGTTTTCTAATATTAAAAAATATCAAAGGTACAATATTGTATTTGTAATTATAAAGGTGTATTATGTAAAAACAAAAATATAATTTTTATATTAGGACGAAACAAACATATCAACACTAGGTGCATCGATTCTTTGTGAAAGGGTTTATTGCTGACCTCACATAATTTTATCAAGGTTAAGTATCTACTGTATCTACTTTGAAGGATGTAGCGTATATGACATCAAGGTCACGATATGCCAGCGATCCACTCTATTAGGGATACTTTACAAATCAATCAAAAATGTAGGAAAACACATTAACAATATTATTATTATTATTACTATTACTAACACCGCGTCTTACTACCCGTTTGGGTTATACGCACTTACGCTAATGTGTAATGGTAGGGTGATTGTGAGATGAAATGGAGGACCTACAGTTTAACGTGGAATCCGAACCACGGTGGAGGCCTGGCATTCCTCACATTCACAAGTTGTGATTAATAAACGTCTTGTCAGAAGTGAAGGAAGGGTTTGGCAATCAGATAAATCTGTGCCGGGACCGAGGATTGAACCCCGGACCCTCAGCACAGAAGTCTGACACCTTACCCCTAGACCACCAGGTCACCAGGAAGACACAGATATTTAAATTAGTTCCTTTTGGGGCTTGGAACTTCCTTAGGATGAATAAGTTTGCTGCGGGGCTCGCCAGAGTTATATCATACAAATTACTATGTACAGTCCGTTTCCCCTGAATAGTATCAGTCTTACCTTGGTTAACTACACTATGACCCTATCTTATAAGCTGCACCATAATGGAGCCCTGCAAGGTAAACTTGATACCTTTCAGAGTAGATCAAAGGTACATGTTATAAGATATAATTATGAAGCTAGTCTTAAGTGAGTTGAAAATATGTTAAAGGAGTGTAATATACATGCCTACTCAGTACTAACGATAGTCAGCCTGAGATTGTTGTGTGGCCGCGCCTTTCAGGGTGAGAAGAGACTATTTTTTGTTTGTAGAAATTACATAGAAACATGGAATTCTTGCATTGATAATAATATTTTGTGTGTGTGACGAGAAATCTTAAGTTTTGACAAAGCTGTGCCCTGATTGGTCATTGAGAACGTAATGAAATAGCATGAGCCAAAAAAGTTGGAAGGAAGCAATGAATAGTTTTGTCCCCAGGTACTTGGACAGGTGTTTAATTGTTGGAAAGGTCTG
Source organism: Timema bartmani (assembly GCA_902151455.1). NCBI lineage: Eukaryota > Metazoa > Arthropoda > Insecta > Phasmatodea > Timematidae > Timema > Timema bartmani. The sequence continues at coordinate 255,501 of CABFWB010000388.1, read as the reverse complement.
ATATCTACCCCCATTTACCCCCCTCCACACACACAGAGGTTTGTATTATTTTTTAAACATTTCAAATTAATATTTTATTGGCATTTGGACGTAACTGAAGTTAAAACAGGTAATAAAAATCAAGCAGGTTATCATATTATTACATTAACGTGTATAATTATTACTTATAAGATCAAATATAATCTTGCTTACTCGAGAAACGCCGTACTACAGAGTAAAACGTCATGCCATGGTATAGTCTCCCTGATCAAAACTGGGCCCTGAGAGTAACTTTGTATTCCTAAATCTCTGAAATATAATATGGCAACCATTGACCTTTGAGACGGTTCTATTTTTTAATCACCACTATTTCGTCAACACCAACCATAGGTAAGCTGAAACATATCCATAATCTGATCTAGGGGAACCCCGGTCTATCTATGCCCGGTTAAACCATTCCAAGTCGTGAACTCAAACTAAATAGCATCGATAAGTACGCCCTCATTAATTACAAAAGCTTACTGAACCCCTAGAAACGTTAGGAAATAACAGTCTTGTCTTTCACGCTTCATAAGATTCATTCATGCCTTTCAATGGCACATTAATTTTAGTTTAAAAAAATTAATAGAATCACCCTTTTACATATTCAAAGAATATTTTGTAGTTTGGTTTAGGGACTTTTTTCAACTAAGTGAAACATACATTGAAATATAATACTATAATATATCTGTATGTTGGTATGGAGAGGACACATAAGAAATAGTATTTGCTATTCATATTGACCATATGCAGCTTGCTATATGATTATTATTACTATTGTTAGTATGGTATTCATACCATCGGTAAAATATACAGATGATAAATATATGATTGGAAGTATTCATACTTGAAAGTAGTTTCAATATTTTATGTAGCTTTCAGATACTTACTACTTTGTGGCAATTATAATAATTGATAGATAATGTATTATATATATTTTTGGTGACACGATGATATACAATAATATGTCTTAGTATCTTAACGAATTGGCAGAATAATATTATCGCTACAATACTATATAATAAGATAACATTTTTAAATTATAATAAAAATGTTTAGGCAACGAGTGACCAACGTGAAAGTTTTACGGTTAGTTAATGTATCAATTTGGCTACAAGCCACCTCGGTGTCAGCATAATCTAAGTCTTCACTATTGACGAGACTGGCAGTGATGGGAAAATTGGGGTTCAAATTCTTGTTAGAATAGTGAGGGTGGTTTTTCATAAAGTTGTCTCCTCTATCCCTCCACGCAAATACAGGTACACTTCCCCTAAGTTCAACCCTATGTGCTGAGTAACAAAAAGATAGTTATTTTTCACGAAATATTTTTTAGGAAAGAACTGTTTATTTTCATTTCCTAGTGGTGAATATGTGAACTAATTTTTAACATGTATATTATCGCCGTCGCTGTCGCGTATTGACATGCTCTAATACTCCCTGAAGAGATTGTTATGAAGTGATGGATCCTTTTTATATCTCTGACTGGTGGTGTGACCTGTCGGTGAAACTGAAAACCTTTACAGTGTACTGTGTGTGTTTGTTATTATTTTTATTATTATTTTTATTTCTAAGTAGTAAACTAATCTCTGCTCCAAATGGTGGGAATTTGCTCATTTTTATGTGGATAAAGTTTCATCATGTTTTGCTAACTTTTGGAGCATTGTATCTTTTTTTTTAAGCCCCAAGTCTTACTATCCGTTCGGGCTATAATGCTTATGTACTAATTACGCTAATGGTTATATGAATGAAGAAGATTATATACATAAAAAGTGTTCCCACATTTGCGTGGAGGGAGAGTGGAAAACAATTTTGGAAAAAAAATACCTTAGTGCACCTGACTGAGATTCGAACATTGATCTTCGCTTCATCGGCAGTCTAATCTACTGCAAGAATAGTGCCTTAAACCATGCGGCCACCTCAGTGGGTCACATTGTATCTTGTTTTACCATTCGTTGATTCCTTTTTAGAAGCTTCCCTTTCCCTTTTGAAATTAAGAGAGTTTTACTCTTTTCAGTAACATTAATTTTAAAATGTTTAGCAATACATTATTATTATTAGTAATAATATTAATACACATTTCCAATTATATAATATAATATAGAAAGAGGAGAGAAGGTATGCGTGGGTTGGTATACCTACTCATCCCAACACATTAACCTAATCATTGCATATATGTATAACCTGAACGTGTAGTAATACTTGGTACTAAAACAAATTTTTATAATTTTTACAGTACATTTACTTTAAATCGAATTGTAATTTCCTAAAAATATACTTACTGTAGGCTCCAAATCAAATAAATTTAATATTATTTTACACCACGGTAAAACCAGAATCCATCTCTCCCAAGATGAAGACCAGAAAACTACTCCATTTGCTAACATGTATTACCTATCTAAGCTAGATGGTATCCTAGGGTAACAATATTACTCTTATGGAATTATATTTTCATTTACTCTTGTGCCATAAGTAGCTAACACCTATCCAAACTATAAACACTTAATTAACAGGTAGGCCTATATAAAGATGGATTTGGTCAAAATGTACCACAGCTTCCCCTGATAAAGGTCTTGGTCAACAATGAGCTAAGTTCTTCCAAGTAAATAGTCCACTACATTATTCATGCTGTCAAACATTAAATAAGAGTCCAAGAAATGCCCCGTTGGCAATACATTGGTGAACTGTAAACATCGGACCAAACCTTGTACCATTAAGGTCCTTGCACACCGGTATAGTATCGTATTCGTACGGTATCGTACAACTATCTAATGTTTTTCTCTTGCCATGCTTTGCTATGGAGCTACGTACACTGACACCCGTCGTAGCACCCGTCGTAGCAGCATAGTATCGTATACGTACGGTGAGTGGTTTTGCATTCCGCTTTGAAATCGGAAAGACACATACGATACTGTCATGGCGGCCGTTGCCTATCCCCCCCCCATAAACCCTCTCAAACACTCCTCACGCACATCAGTAAGTTTTTTCAGCCATTGAGGAATATATCTGCTAAGGCTGAAATATTTAACTTGGTCTCTCAGTATGAGAGAAAAGTATTATAATACAAATACAGCTATCACCCTGGACATTTATCCTCGACAAGCATTGCAACCCCATTCATCCAAAGATCAGCTACCCATGATACCTTTACCTCATCAAAATGTTCCTCAGTCACTCCCTCAGCAATCAATGAAACCTCTTGCTTCCCATCATCAACTTTCCATGCCTCCTCAACCGGCTCATGATGTTCCTAAACAGCCACCGCCTCCCACTGCATTCAACCTTCAACCTCCTATGCTTCCTCCTCATAATGTTCCTCAACAGCCACCGCCTCCCACTGCATTTAACATTCAACCTCCTATGCTTCCTCCTCATGATGTTCCTCAACAGACACCACCTCCCACTGCATTCAACCTTCATCCTCCTGTGCATTTTTCTCATGATGTTCCTCAACAGCAAATGCGCCAACCTCTAACTAAAGTATACGAAAAACGTTTTATAGTCATGGATCAAATCCTCAAACAGTGTAAAAAAACCTCTTCGTATAATTGAGTATTTATGAACAGGAGTTATTATTAACAAAATGTTAATTTACAGGAATTGTAAAACTTTATTTATCATCACAATAGCGGAAGTTATACGTGTATATTATCACTATTGGGTGACCTGGAGGTCTAGGGGGTAAGGTGTAAGACTTCTGTGCTAGGGGTGTGTGGTTCAATCTTCAGTCCCGGCGCATCTTATTATCTGATTTCCAAACCCTTCCTTCACCTCTAACAAGACGTGTATTAATCACAGCTTGTGAATGTGTGTGGAATGCCGGGCCTCCACCGTGGTTCGGATCCCACGTTAAACTGTAGGTCCTCCATTTCATCTCACAATCACCCTACCATTCCACATTAGCGTAAGTGCGTATAACCCGAATGGGTAGTAAGACTTGGTGCTAATAATAATATGATTACTATAATTATTATTGTTTTGAAGGCAATATCACAATCCAGGTGAGAAGATATTTAGTTTTTAATCGAGATTTGCTTACAGTTTCAAAGTATTCCTGTAACGCAAAATCAGTGTAGCGATGATCTGTCCTAGATGGTAGTAGTATATATATTCGATTTTTAATCCCCTGTAAACTCATACGCATGCATGTTTAATTTTAATAAGTTTTCAAAAGTACAATATGAATTTATATATATTTAAAAGTAATCTCCATGTTTAGTAAATAATATTGCATTTATATATCGAAAAATGGAAAGGCCACTTCTATTTAAACATGCACAGTTTTTTTTTCATTTAAGTGGCTGCTCACAAACCTGCATTGTTACAAATACAAGCAAGGTATATTGCTAATTCAACATGAACAATACATGGTTATCATAGATAACACATTCTCCCTACAGAAAAACAAAATATAGATAACATGTTCTTGGTTTTATTTGAAATTAATATTGTTTGGTCTAGACTGACATAACACACGGGGATTGAAGCCATCTCGATAAGAAAATAATGAGAACGAAGGAAGAGTAAAATTTCTGGGAGACATTCCAAGAAAGAAAATCGGAACGAATAGAACCGTGATGGGAAATATGAGCTTGATTTCTGCCAGGAAGGTTTCAATATTATTAAAGTGGTTAAAATTGATTCGTATTACATATTTTATCGACCTCATGTACTAAATGGTATTCTAATTTATTAGACTGATTTTTACACACCTGGCTCAAAAATGGCTGACAAAATAAGGACCAAACGACAACTCGTAGTTGCCATGGCAAGTTTATATATGGGTATTTCAGGTTTGGTCTGGATTCAGCTTTTGATCAAAAGTAATCAAGGACACAAACACAAATGCGAGTAACACTGATTCTAACGCATATTTCATAAGGGGGAGGGAGGGAAAAACAAAGGATTTTTTTTTAGCAATTCTTGGCTTAGTAATAGAGTACTTACGTGCTTAGCCTGGATTCAATTTCCGTGTCCAAGTGTTATTTTTAAGTATATATATTTTTAATCATTCATAAAAAAAAAGCTTCCTTTTCAAGGGTCCCAAACCATAAATCAATGCCTTGGGATTCATGTGTCCCAAAACATCAATGCCTTGGGATTATGTTCTGACAAAATACCTCGGATGTTAGCCAAAACAAATACAAATTATTTAAAAACCCTTATCGTAGGTTTTAAATTTAGTTTTTGATAGTAAAGTGTCTAAATTTAATTTTAGGTCTTAGAAATTAAAATTAATACTTATTTAAGACATAGGAAAACATATTTTTTTAAAAATGTTTAAAGGGAAATTTTGCAAGTAAAGAAGTATATACTTAAACCATTTAGTTTATTGTAAAACAATGTGTTTGTAACTTTATACATTTGATGTCACAGTTTGTGATTTTATTAATTACACTCTGTACGCATTATTTAAAATATAAATAAACTAAAGCTAACCGAAAACAAAACATTAAAATATAATTTGTGTTTACGTTTACGTTATTCCAATTATATAACCAAATCGCAGCTGACAAACAATTGAGAAAATAGACCTTTATGTGGCCCAACAGTTCAAATGAAACAAGAAAACAATTTATTTGAATAATACAATAAAATAATTTTAATTTGTGCTCAATATTATGTCCATGCAATTCATTATGATAACAAAATTACAAACTATTACGGTTTGATTTCTAGGGTAGTAGATATGTTGATTTATAAATGATATCATTATTAGATTTGACAATCACACTTAGCACAATAAACTCATTATGTTTGATTACGTACCATGAGCTTATGATAAATAATAATAAAAATTGTTTATCAAACCGCTAAAGCGGCCTGATGTGATGTGTCTTAGTAATTAGTATGTATCAATTTCTTGATTTACAAATTTTTATGGGTGGTTAGATATAAAGTGTATTGTTAAATTTAGGCAACCCAATGGTTCCGGATATACGTATTATGGGGGTGAGGAGGTGGGGATATTGGGGTTTGAAGTTTAGCACCAGTGGGTATCACCTCCCACCCGAAGGGTGAATTCTTAGCCGCAGTGGTTTCGGATATACCTATGGAGGTAGTAAGGACAATGGGTGGGGTTGGCATTTAGGGTTAAGAGGTATAAGTAATTTTAATTAGCCTACATATTTACCAAACGTCTGATTTACCCCAGTACGAAATTTCAGTTCAATTGGTGTAGTGGTTTTTTAGTGAAAGGGTTAAGTATTTTATAGCACAGGACACAATGCCAGAGTGATTTCTTCATGGTGTAGTAGTAGATTGGATTACATGTGTGGCTAATAATTCAGAAGACCAGATTAGAGTACTGCTTTGAAGATTCTCCAGGCTATCCATATTTGTCTCATGGAAATGTCGAAGAATAGGTCTTACTGAACAAAATTTTTATAAATGTGTTTTCAATATAGCTGATACACTAGTCTCACATCTTGTAACCAAAGTGAAATAAGATTGATGTACATTTTTTTTAACAATACATCCTATAAAAGTTCTACTGTCCAATTAAATTTAATAAAAATGGCTGGTTGAAATTTTAAATGCCTCTAAGAAATAACGGTGAAAATAAATAGTAATTTAATGCAAAAGGGAATGTTGAAAAATACTAAGGCTACATTTAATACAAAGAGTGAATTTGAAATAATTCTACAAGCAAGGCAGTCCCCCATCCACTTCACTAAATATAGATGAGCCTTAATACTAACAAAATATATCTCCTATTCATAAGAAATACAATGACAGTCTGAGTACAAACAAAAGCTGCTGATTATAAGGGAAAATGATGTGCTGATTAGAAAAATGACATTAATTCTGTCTTTTACGTCTACATAAAAAAACTCCAACTATACAAAAATTTAAACTGTCTAGTAAATGATCAAAGTTTAGGACCACACAATCATACATATAAAATATAATCATCATCATTTATATTTTCCTGTTAAAATATTACAGTTTTATTAATTGAGATTATCATACAAAGTAGTCCATACTCTACATTCTCTCCCATAATGCAGTATCCAACGACCATAATACCGCTTTTATATCGTGGATATGTCATTATAAAACGTTCCTCTTGCTCATACCTCACAACTCACAAATTTTCAGGAAAAAATCCAGATGTGAATGTAGAAAATGGAATTTTAAAGACATTTGGCATCCTATACATTTAAATCATTGTAAAACGGTGATACTAGAAATTAATAAATATTGTCTTCATCCCTGTTTCCAAGAAATCCATACAACACTGTTATAAGTGCACATAAAGATGCCAGTTCAGTATCTTGTAGATTAGAATCAAATACATCATCTTTAAGAAGTTAACTTATTTGGGGTTAAATGACAATTCCTTCTTTCTGTTTGGAATTTGCTCTATTGGTAAAAACGTCTTTAAGGTAGGGGAATCAGACAACTTTTTATTTCATTCAAAGCCTTAAGGAAATTCATCAGTAAACCAAGCGTTGTAATATGTAAAGGAGGAAGAAAAACATTTTATAGTTCAACCAGGGAAACATTTCTTACATTTTATTTCTTATGGGTTAGTATCAGCTTTTCTTTCCCCTTTTTGCGAAATTTTCTGTTGTCCGACTGTCCCACGAACAAAGAAAACAAGACTATTTTGAGAAACCTCCCTGTATACCTGTAAGTAATCCAATAACATTTATATCACCACATACATGCTGAGAGTAGTCTTTGTATTTTACTGAACAGAATCTTCAATATACTTTCAGACGTTTCTTTCAAGCCAGTTGCATTAATTAGAGGAACCGATGGATGTTTGTTTCCGTTATGCAACAGAACTGCTTTCAAACTTAACTGCGGTGCATCAATAATAATTGTACATCTGTTAGGATTGTGTTCAATACCTTGTTCTTTCATAAGAGAATTAAATATTTTTCATACTGTCCACCATAGTGAAATACTTAGTCCTACACTTCACTGCATACACGTGGTGTAGCGGTCAGTGCATCTGGCTGTGAGCCTAGGTGTCCCGGGTTTGATTCCTGGCTGGTACCTTGTGTATTTTTGCCAAAAGGAGAATTACCCCATTAGTTACCAGGGTTTGGTTGGTTAGGCTTAAGTTAAGTCTAATTGTTTACAACGGTTCCACACCCTCATACTCACTATCACCATCACCTCATCTCATAGGGATATGGAAGGAATCTCCACGGAAAGGATGTACGATTAGTACGAATGATGTAGCCCAGACGCGTAATAATATTATTTTTACTTCACTACATTGTCTCTCTACAATGTTAGTTTAATTCCTACTTGGAGTAGTTTCCATTACTATTAACGGCCGGTGTTAATGAAGATATTATTTTTGGATATTTGATACTGTGCTTGTTTTTGATATACTAGTCATTCAGAAATACCAATCATCAACTTTGTTACGAGGTTCTCGCCACATGATGGTACATCAAAAGGCATACTTTTGAGTTTCCAGCTGGTCACACTCTCAGATTAATTATCGGATAAAACAGGACATGTGGAGCCCAGTTTCAGTCAAGGTCACCAATCTTGAAACCAAAGTACGAAGAATATGTACGTTTAGTATTGCTATAAATCTTCTTAATCTGTGTTTTTTTTATAATCACAAACATTGCAGACACTGACAATGTGATTAAGTCACTTCCTTTGTTTCGGAATTATAACAAAACATTGGTAAACAAAACACAGAAGGAAAAACACTCTCCAAATAAATACAGACCAATCACACATGTGCTAAACGCTATATCTGTATCTTTGTAATTTAAAAAAAGAAGAGATTGTATTAGCATACGCAGTACAGCAATGATATTCTCCGAGACACCACTGACATATATGATCAAATGAGAAAAAAAATGTAGCTTATGTATTTAATAAGTGTCATGTTTTATTGTTTGCATGCAACAAATATACTGTAGGCTATTATATATATATTATGTGGGACCAGGATCATATTCTCTTCCCTTAATCGGCGTAAAATAATAACGCGTGAACACAAACACTTTTACAGACAAACGTTGCGACGTTATGTCAATTTTTAAAATTTTCATTTCCGAGATATAGGCCTATACAAAAAAATTGAATAAAAACAACCAAAATGTTATGAGAAGTAAAAACATGTTGACTAGTGTAATTGGAATGTATCTGTGCCAGAACAAAAGAAAAAAAAATCATTATTCAAACGAAAGCAAACTCTTTTTGCCTCGCGTGTCTTGAAGAGATACCGCTGGGTGGAAGTTTCGCTTATAGTAAAAAAATCGCGCCAGAAAATGGAGTTTTTTTTATTTTGGCTTATATTTTACTGATACTAATTTCACCACAGAGCAATTAGATAAACTACCTTGTGCAGAAGGAAAACGCTAACATTGTTAAAAAAAAATTGTCAAACTTGATACCACTATTAAGTTAACTTTAATTTGTTTACAATACATAAATCACCCAAATAGATAAATTTAACACTAACGTAAAATAATTTGGTATTTTGGGAAGCTAGTTTGTCCTTACCAAACTTCCTTCCTTATGGATAAATACAGCACCACTTAACCTACCTAACCTTTCATCAATTAGCTTAACTTAGATTTAATCTATAATAGTTTTTATTTTTATTGACACTTAAGTATGCAAATAAGAATAAATATTGGAACACAGATAGTTCAGTAGTTCCTTAGATGGTGGATGAACTATATACTAAGTTGTATTTTGGAGAGTATATTAATATTCTAGAGGAAACGAAATATTATAATGAAGCAGAGTCAGTATTATTGAGGATAAAATATTTTAAAACATTTTTAATAATGTTTGGGATCAAACTAATAATCTTTTAACTGCAACAAATTCTAGTGTGTCAAATCCACGACCAAACACTATTGTGTCTCAAATAAAATTACTTACTTACTCTGTGAAATTAGGAACTTCAAAAGTTCACTGCCGAACTTACAAAAGTAAGCCACCTATCCCTAATTTGATATAATTCTATCTAGTCCACCTCATTACAAACTATATCTTTCAGGTCCGTTTTAATTTTATCTTCCTATCTGCGTCTAGGTCTTCCCAATGGTCTCTTCCCATTGGGTTTGCCAGGCAACACCCTGAACATGGTTCTAGATTATTCCATTCGCGCTGCATGTCCTGCCAACAGTAATCGGCAAGATTTGATTATCCTAACCATGTCTTGTGATTAGTGCAGGGTATGTATTTAACTTCCTCCACTTCCTAGTATATTCATCCTTTTTGAAGCAAATATATTCCTAGGCATCTTTTTTTCGAACACCCTAAATTAATTTTCATCAAATACACTAAATTAATGTTCGTCATTTAAGGTAGCAGACCATACTTAGCAAATATAGAGAACAAATGGTAAAACTATGATTTTGTATATTCTGAGTTGTACATTCCTTAATAGCAGGTGAGATGTCAACAAATTATTGACCGAGTAATAGCATGCATTTCCAGACTGTAACTATTTTCCTAATTTCCACTTTAATATCGTTATTGTTAGATAAATATGTTCCAAAATATTTAAACTCCTTCATCCTCAAATAGAATGTTGTTCGCAGTAATATCTAACTTATCGTCATAAATCGGTGTTTTATCTGTTATCATACACTTAGTATTTTTAGAATTCACTTCTAAACCTATTTCTTTCTTAGCCTCTAGTAAAATTTCTGCATTTCTTGCAACAGTTTCCTTAGTATAACCTAACAAACCTAGATGATATGCGTATCATAATAGCTGCATTGCTCCATTTAATATCAAGCCTTCCCTTTTATTTTGCATTACCTTAAGAGTATAAGTCAAGTCTAGAATGAAACGTAGTGGGGAAATTACGCCAAAATGAATTTAGTATCTAATTTTGATTCGACAATGCAACAACATAATCAATTCATCCAGCTCAACGTTTCATATTTATTACCACACATAATAATCAACAATTCTCTTGCTTGTCACTTCTCTTTAGGTCTTCATTCACAACATTATTGTAAGTGTTGGTGCACAGTAAAGTGATACAATGCTCTTGTCCTTCAGTAAACAGTAGATGGCTATTTTGTCAGACATCAGCGTCCTTCATTTCCTCTCCATTCATTCCCCTGGGCGTCGCTTCCCTTCCACCGCCTTCTCGGCACATCCTGAATGTACAAGGTATCTCCTTTTCCTTATGGAATTTTCCACTTCTGACGCAAACAATAAACGAAGTAGAGGTTTTAATATTATCTTTTAATAATTTATTCCATTAATAATATTGTTAGAAACAGCACTCAAGTTGGCATTGGAAAACAATGTTTTGCGTTGCTTAGAGACTTTTGTAAAGAAGATTAAGATTTTTACTGTTGAAATGGTAAATTGTATTGCCTTTGGAGATTTGTGAGACCATAGTATTTTAATGTTCTCTGTATAGTGATTTTTTCTGTATTCAAAATAATAAATTCATTTTTCCGTATCAATTTGTACCTAACAAATATAGTGAATGATATGGTCGTTTTACAAAATAGCTTTCAAAATAAATTAAATGTAAAATAAATGAGGTAGGTAGCACTGATAAAAGTTAATACATACATATATTAAATTATTAAATTAACACCATACGTGAAAAGCATTAACTTTAAGGCATGTAGGCCTATATAAGAAAACATATTTATTAGTTTTTTTCACTTACATATAACCAATATTTCATATTGAATGAGAATTACTGGCTGATTACCGAACTACTCTATTTATTTAGAGCAATAGTACAGATAAACACATGCTGGTAGCAGCTCTCGAATTAAAAATTAACTTAACCTGGGGAAAAACCAGCTATAAAGCCAGAAATGGTACTATATGTATACGAGGATGAATATATTCAAGAATAGAACATCCCTTTTCTTACACCCGTTCATTAAAACAAGACTGGCTCTTATGGACATATTGTCACTACTTGTTCTCCGGACATGGTATTGTGTGAATTGACAAGCTCGTGTGCTTCAAGATTTCCTCTGTTTTCATATAATTAACATATAAACAATAAATATAGCTTTTTATGTAGAAACATGGAACTCTCAGTAAATATGTGTTGGTTAAAAGTAAAATACAGTAATATTATAAATATCACTTATATTTTCTCATAAACTAATAAATATTTATATATTAAACTTAAGCACTGTAATATATTTCGGGATATGTTTCAAGTCTCATTTATCAACCTATATTGTAATTATGTTTGAGTAAGAGCTGAATCCAGACCATATATTAATTAGGACATGACCCTCATCAGTGTGCTAAGTGCCAGGACTGTCAAGTGTGGCTTGTCAATGATGGGGAGGTCAGAGTGCGAGTCCCAGTTAGGTGTACTTAATATGGTTTGTGCAAAATTAATTCTCCCACTTTTCCTCCACGCAAAAGAGGGTACATTTTCTCTCGTTTTTATCTTATTCATCTTTGCATAATACTATTACTAAATGCAGAAAGTCCAGACGAATATTAAAACGTGTAATGGTAGGGTGATTGTGAGATGAAATGGAGGACCTACAGTTTAACGTGGAATCCGAACCACGGTGGAGGCCTGGCATTCCTCACATGCACAAGTTGTGATTAATACTCGTCTTGATAGAGGTGAAGAAAGGGTTTGGCAATCAGTTAAATCTATGCCGGGACCGAGGATTGAACCCCCAAACCTCGAGCACAGAAGTCCCACACCTTACCCCTAGACCACCAGGTCACCTAGAATTTATAATTAAAGTATCTTTTAAAAGAGTATGATAATATTAGGCCAACAAATGGAAGCCTATAGATTAACTAAGCTCTGTGGTAATAGTAATGCTTATTTAGATAATTATATAAAATCAGTGACTAGCTCTTTCAGAAAAATAATTCTTGGTCAAATATTGAAAAAAGAAGGGGTTTTCCATTTTTTTTATGTTCCTTCACGCTTAAGTTTATTTTTGACAGCTGTAAGAATTAATGAATAGTGCAGACCGGGGCTGGTTGTCACACTGTCATTTAATACGAAATTATAAGGAGGAAAGATCTGTTAATACTCCTAGGCTAGACGCTGATAAATGTTCGGTCAAGAAAGCTGGTTCTGATTGGTTTGGGAGATTTATGGAAGCAGCGTAAAATGTATCTATTAGAACACCTGAGACAACTACTAGCTAAGCCCAAGCACCAAGTTTTAATAATGCAAATGTTACTGCATTTATTAACAATTTGTCTAAAGTGATGATGAGAAACCAATTTCAACCTCATGAAATTTGTAACATGTATGAGATGGGTATTACCAAAATTCAAAATCTCGATAGGATTGTTGGACGTCAAAGAAAATTGGATCGATAGCTTCAGTCGAACTGGTAACCTTGTTACTATGGCTGTAACCGTTTCAACTTCAGGCAACAGCATACCACTTTTTTATTTTTACACTTGCTCAATTTAAAGAATATTTTATTATAAAAATACCATTTGGCTACAATGGAGGATATAATCCTTCGGTGGGATAACAGAAGAACACTTTTGTGACTTCCTAAATTATTTCGTTAGTAACATAAAGTTCATAAAAGAGAAACCTTGTTTGCTTCTTCTTGACAACCATGGCTTCCATTGGTCTGCTGATGGACTTAATTATGGGAAGGATAATGGTGTCGTTATGCTAACATTTCCTCCCCACTGTTTACACAAACTGCAGTCATTGGATCCTAATATTTATGGCCTATTTAAAAATTACATTAACACAGCCTGTGATTCTTGCATGTCGAATCCCCCTGGAGCAACAATCGCAATTTATGTTGTGGCAAATATTTTCTCTAGAACACATCCACTTGCATTCACCCCCAGTAATATAATGGCAGGATTTAAAGTGTCTCACATATTTCAGTTCAATGAAAATTTATCTGATGAAAATTTTTCGACAAGTTACGTTATTGATAGACCAAATCCAGACACTGCTAAAATTGGAAAGAACCCTTTAACATCAGACACACGGACAGGAAAAGAAACTTCACTTTCTGAAACTGACGAAAACAGAGGGCTAGATCATTGTGGGGGAGAAACAGGCCTAATAACCATTTTGCGAAAGCAAAGCTTAGTCGACAACAAATCTTACCTGACGATGTCAGACTACTTACAAAAGTGGGTGAAAGAAAAAACCCAAAAAAATCCAATTACGGGGGGAAAAGATTTTCTTTTATCTTTACAGATACTCCAACAAAGAAAATGATTGTGGAAAAGAAAGTTCAAAAACAAAGAGAGGAGTCAAGGAAATACTTTAAAAAATGAAAAGATGTAGGAACAGAAACGTTTGACTTATCATAAAGAAAAAAAAACAGTTATAGAGAGGACGAGGATGAGTATCTTTGCGTTGTTTGTCTCAAGCCATTTTTAATAGCAAACCTAAAGAAGAATGGGTAGAGTGTTAAAGTAGAAGAATTGCACCCACCAAGCTTGCACAGTTGGGAGAAAGCTACACAGCACATATTTTGTCACAACTGCTATACTGATTACTCCCATTAATGACACAATGGTTTTCAATGAGCTAACATAAAAAAAAACACTAGAATTTGAACTAGAATTTTTGTAACCAAGACTATGATTCTTAAAATCACTAAATAATATTGATCAAAGTATTTTTAATATTTTCTTAAGGTGATACGATTTATTAAAAATTCAGTTAGATGTTATTTTTTGTGGATCTAAAATAAATGTATTAAGGTAGAGAGTAGAGGACGCAAAAAATAGTTAGTGTTTTTGCAGTTTTTACACCAAAAATTATTTTGGTCGAAATAAAAAAATTATTTCTTCAATATAAACATAGAGTTGAATTTTCTTCACATGCTGATCTCAACAGTTATTTGATACATTTCAAGAGTGTTCTGAAATTTAATGACAGCTTTTTCTCTTAGTTAACAAAGTTTGTCATCTAATGCCACTATTCTAATACCAAATATTCAAAAACTGTTGATGTCAAAATGTGTATAAAAATTAAACTCTATAGTTCTACAGAATAAATACTCAATTTATTTTGGCCAAAAGATTGTTTTGTTATAAAAACTACAAAAACAACTCTTCTAGCGTCCCTCAAACTCCCACCTTAAGATAGAATAATATATTATTGCATTTATACAAGTGACAGCCAACCCCAAACTGTGAGACAATCAGCCCCGAGAAGGGGTAGATTGTCCCAAACATTCTATTTAAAAAAACAATAGATATTATAATAATGTTATGAGAAATCGAAATATTTTTTAATAACTGTAAGAAGGTTTTTAGAACAATATGTTAGCTTTTAATTAGTGAAATACTTTAAACTGAGAGAAATAAAAACTTTAAACTAAAAAGTGTAACAACGACCCCCCGTTTCCCCTACATAAGCAAACATATTTTGATAGTCTGGGTAGATTTAAACAGCTATATAGCCAGACTTATTTTTTCTTGGCTTTAAGCCTATTTACAACAGGCTGAAGGAAAATCACCTTCCGGAACTTAATCTGTAAAATATAGATTTTGTGAAGGGAAGGATCTAGTCTTTAAATTTGTTTGAACATAGAAGTTGTAAAAAAATAATTTTTTATCAGTTATTACTCTTAACTAAAATACTTCTATTTATATTCCACACATTCTATGCGTTAAACCAATAAAGGGGAAATACCTTAAACTAATATTAAGTGTATACTGTCGCAGTAGATTAGACTTCCAATGACAAGGATATTGAGGTTCGAATCTAGGTTGTGTGTACTAAGGATTTTCTAAAATAGGTTTTCACTCTCCCTCCATGCAAATGTGGGTACACCTCCTCTAATTATAGCCTTTATTGTCCCTAAAACCATTACCGCAGTTAGTACATGAGCGTATAACCCGAATAGGTAGTAAGACACGGTGCTAAAAAACAATGTCGATTATAGCAATACTACCCATCTTAACTTAATCTAGCTTTTAATTGATAGATGTATTAAAGATTAGATTTTGTCAATTTGGGTTAGTTTAAGGTCAAATGTTATCGAATATTTGGATGCAAGTATTACTATAAACATATGGATGTAATTTAGAGTCAATCTGTTTATCCTTTCTAGAGATAAAATTAACTAATTTTTCTCAGGTTTAGGATTTTTGTATATCTGTTGAGTGGTTCCTCTAAAATTTCCTCTAATATAATTTGTTCAGCTCATCTGGAAATACGAACAATCTTCTGGAAAAATATGCACACTCCTTTAGATGTTTTAAGGTCCAATATTATTTTCTGAAAATTGAAAAATGACACCTGAACACGGGAATCGTTAATAATTGTGCAAATGGCAGCATAACAGCCAACTACCGAGTCGCAGATGGCTGCGTTATCCGATGGCTCGTGATATTAATATAATCACATACTTGTAGCCGACGATTTCCGCCAGTCCATCATAGACTCTGCCTTAAAATATGAGTGAAGAATGACCCAGGGCACGAGACGAATCCTGGATAGCTCAGTGGTTAGAGCATTGGCGTACTAAGCCAGAGGTCCCGGGTTCGATTCCCGTGTCCAGGTGTCATTTTTCAATTTTCAGAATATGATATCTAGTGGAGTAATTCCCTACTAATAAGCATAAATAATAGCTCTGGCTATTAATTCTTAATATAT
>CABFWB010000388.1:150190-223987 GCA_902151455.1 Timema bartmani | reverse complement strand
GCGATAGATTGGAATACTACATTCATGACATATATAGACACAAGTAGTATTCATACATTTAGAAGGGGCAGTGTTGAATAGTGCCGTGAGATATATTAGAATACTACAATCATGACAAATATAGACACAAGTAGTATTCATACATTTAGAAGGGGCAGTGTTAAATAGCGCCGTGTATTAGACTGCATTACTACTTTCATGATAGTTATAATTATATTTCAAGGTCAAAGTACACAATAAAACAATCTTATTCTAATTTCAGATAATGTGAACAAAAAATTAATAATTCGAAATTGATTTAAAATATTTGGAAAGTTTTAAAATCAATTCTCAGAGCTACGTTTGTATATTAAATCGGTTTGAGTAAACTACTTTTCATCCAATTGATATGTGTTGGCATTGAGAAGTGATTCCGATTAGTTCTATTCAAAGTAAAAATGATCGGAATAAATTTTTTCCACCTTTTTAAGTTTTATCAACTATTTATCAGAAGTCAAAACAAGGAATCTAGGAGGTGTTTATAGGTATCTTGTGTATCAAATATTGTCGATATATGGACGCCATTTTAAACGTTTCCTATAAATAGACACACATAGACATAGAACACCATAACAGTAGTATTTTCAGCTTTACATAGAGTTAAATAGAGCGAGAGATAAAGAAAGAACTAATTTAGGAAGATAAAAAAGAAAGTTGAAATATAAAAGAAGGCGAAAGAAGAATATGAAATAAATATGAATGAGAGACTGAGAGAAAGAGAGTGAAAGAAGGCCAGATAAAAATGAGGGAGATCAAGAGAAAATAGAAAATTAAACAAAAAAAGAGAGCGATTATAAACAGAGCGAGATAAAAAGATTGCGATAAAAAAGAGTGTGAGAGAAAAAAAGAGCGGGAGAGGAAGAAGATAAATTATAAAGAGATAAGTGATAGTGAGGGATAAGAGAGATAGATTGAAAGAAGCTAGATATAAAAAAAGATAAAATAAGAGAGCGATAGAAAATAAGTGATGGAACAAAAGGTGAAAGAAATAAGATATTGAGATTAAAAGAAGAGTAGGATTAAAAAGAGAAATAGAGAGAATAAAAACAAAAGAAATAGTCAACTTTGCGAACATGCGACAAAGCTATATTTTTTTTCAAAGTAAAAAATTATTTCTGATCCCGTTTACTTTCTGCTGATAAAAGAGCCGGTGTATGACTCCAGGATAAGAAGTCTAAGCCTTCCCTTGTGGTACAGGCCCTGATGCTCTCGCCACTCAACTAATAGCAGGCGACTCTGTGTCATGCGAACTGGCACTTAACAAGCCCTGTCTACCCAGGGGGCTTTGCGAATACTTCGTGGGATAACAGAGAGAAAGGTGCGAGACTTAAAAATGGCAGATTGCTACAATGTTGCCGGTCGGAACAGTTTGGATTCAAACGTAATGTTCATTTGCCATGTTGCCAAGTTGTCAGAGGTTAGAGAGGGCTAAGTACAGAGCAATTAGATCCATATTTACAACATAAAGCTGTTATGTACACATTGTGCCACCAACTTCAAAAGTCAAATATCACCACCATATTTTAGAATCTAAAATAAGATTTCACATAAACATAGTTTAAAAACTTTTCTTCTTTGAGATAGAGCATCTGTAAATATCTTAATTTATTTTTTTGAGAAGGTAAAAAACAGCTAGTTAGGAAACCAATTTTGTTTATTTTGTGATAAAATAATTATCTATCTAAAATCAACGAGGATAAAATTGCTCAGAAAAATAAATAATACCAATAAAATCTTTAAAATTTTAGTTAAAAAATAGGGAAAAATAATCTTACTGAAAAAAAAAACGAAAGAGAAAATTAACAGCTTCGTTAAGACGTTTTAATTAAGGTGTTAAAAATGAAGTCCATTTGCTGATGCCTCCCCTCAAAGAGGACGTGTTTTGAAACCTATGTTTATATGGACTTTCATTATTATTTTGAGCGATAGAATATGATAAAGAAGTTTGGCTGTTGAAGTTTGGGACCACCTTTATATATTATCAACTGTTACTTGCTTCGATGGCCGTATGTTCTAGGGCACTACTTTCGCAGTAGACTAGACTGCTGATGAAGCTGAGATCGAGTTTCGAATCTCAGTCGGGTGCCTTGAGAGTTGTTTCTACTAAATGGCTTTACACTCCCTCCACGCAAATGCGGGAGCTCTTACTTTAAATACAGCCTTCCTCAACCCTAAAACCACTGGCGTAACTAGTACATAAGCGTATAACCAGAATGGTTACGAAGCCGTGCTGCAAAAAAAAACCAACAATAAGTTAAAACTACGGGAATTAGGGCAGTATGCAGGAACGTACAGTGAATGCTTAGTGTACCAATAGTGTGGTCCGGAGCACACTATCGCTCCACCTTCTAACCTATGATGACGCAAGCAAACCCACGCTAGTGTCCACAAAGCATCCACTTATATAGTCAAGTTCTTGCATACTGCCCTTAGTGTCTTTAAATAAGTGTGTTTCAAATAAGTTTTTCTTATAACATTGGAAATACTTTTCATTTAGCAAAATTAATAATAATACATCAAACAAAATTTATTGTAAAGATGGCTTAGCTCATTCTTAAAAAAAAAATGCATTCTCAATACTTGACTCCTCTACGAGAGTTAAAGATTGACCACCTACGTGATTCAAAACTTTAATTGTAACTCTAACGGGTGTTCAAGAAAGTCAGACAAATATATTTTCATCACGTCTTGCTATAATTTTGAGATACAGGCAAAATGAATTATTTTGTTAGTGGATTAAGAATGAGTAAGGTAGAATTAAAAAGAAATGTACCCATATATGCGTGAAAAGAGAATGGTGACAGTTCTATGAGAAATCACCCTCAGTAAACCTAACCAGGATTCTATCCTCTATCTCCCTACCACCACATTTCCAGTCAAACATGAAAGTTACACGTTAGATGATTTGACCACCGATTCGCGTATATTGATTTTGTTATATTTTTTAAATTGTTAAAGCCTTTGAACTCCTTTTATTAAAACTTATCCTACTCCCTTTATGAAAACTCTTGGTACACCTTTTATTGAAACCCTTCATACTCCTATACTGATTTTATTAAAACTCAGTGTACTACATTTATTAATCCCTTAGTACTTATTTATTAAAGCCTCGCGTACTAATCTATTAAAAACCCTCATAAACTCTTTAATACTTCCTTTATTAGAACCCAAGATACCCCCTTTATTAAAACCCCTCGCCCTTTCTTTTAGTAAAATTCTTTGTGCTAATTTTATTAACACCATCCATTTTAACTTTATTAAAACTCCTCATGTTTAAAAAAATAGTTAAAACCATTCATTCTACATTGGTAAAAATCCTTCGTTTTATCTTTAATAAAACCCTCCCTTATTCCTTTGCTAAAACCCTACGTACTTCCTTTATTAAAATACTTATGTTTTATCACAAACATTGTCGGGGATTTATATAAACATTTTCATATCTATCATAACATATTTTAACGTATATATATATATATATATATATAAAAGTTAATTGAGATTTTCCCAATAAATAATTAAGATTTTAATGAAGGTAAATTATGGTACATTTTATATTACAATGAAAATGTCATAATAAGTGCCTAACCCGGTTTATTTTAGAACAGACGTTTGTTAATCAAGAGCGTATAAATGGTTTCTAAACAACTTAAGCTCGATAAAGGTGGTTCGCGGGCTGTGTGTTAACACGACCATGAGTTTACAATGAAAACGTGACATTTACTTTATTTTCAGGTTAAAGGTGATAACGTTGTTAAAGTCTCGTATTTGCTGGTTTTCCGGTGATGAAGAGATACATGTTTGAATCCCGGTTAGATGTTATTAAGGTGGTTTCTTCTACATGGTTTCCCAGCCTTTTTCCATACGAATGCGGGCGAAATTTCTTTTAACCTCAACCATCCTAATTCTGGCTCTATTATTATGAATATTCCGTTATCCCAGACAAAATAATACGTGAACCATGTATATTATTTTTCCCGATAAACAAGCTGTACAACTCAAGTCTGACATATTTTTATGGAAAACTCTGTTTATTTATTAGTTGAACTAAACAATTTTAGACATAGTTGTAATATTGGGATTAATGTACACCCACTTGCAATGTCGTCATTACTTTTAAAGCATCCAAATAGAAAAAAGTCAACATAATCCCCATCACAGCGTAAATAATCAAACCATGCGTTATGATCTCGCTATAAGCCAGCCCAAGATTTTATCTCGCAGTGATTATGTGTTAAACATTCAATGAACTCATTTGATCATGCATACATTTGTGGTTGTGAGATAAACATTGTTTCAAATAAATATATACACTTATTTATCATAAATATGCGTCATAGATCTTAGATTCTACATACATTTAAAATACCATTAAATTTGCAAGTAAGACATCAGTAATTTATATTTGTTAAATTAAGTATTTATTAGCTGCTTCGGTGGTCGCATGGATTAAGGCGTCACTATAGAAATAGACTGTCGATGACATAGAGATTGGAGTGTGATTGTCAGTCAGATGTACTGATGTACTGATGATGGTTTTCCACTCTCTAGCCACGCAAATCCGGGCACGCTTTATCTAAATTCAACTTTATTCATCCTTAACTCACTATCGTAAGTTAGTATGCATAAGTATAACCTAAACAGGTAGTGAAACGCGTCGCTAAGAAAAAAATAGGATCTATTTTGTTGCATTACATAGGTTTAATTAAACCACATAATTAATATTTTGCATTTAAACATTCGCGGTAAAAACAAAAGTAGGTATTTGTTGTTTTTATCATATTCACAACATTGATGTGACTTATAATTTGGAAATTTAGGTTGCTAGCATTTAGTTGGATAGTATAATAGTATTATAATATCCGACACCTTAGCTCAGTCAGTTGCTACTCTGTCTACCAAGCTAGGAGTCTCGGTTTAGATTCTCGGCATGGCCGAAAAAAAAAAAAATTTGTAAAATATGGGTTTACCTTTTCACAGTGATCAATTCACGGCCGAGGACTGGATGTTGTGCCTGTCATAGTCTTAAGTTAGATTATAAGGCATATGAAGCAAGCCTAGCAAGCCGATAGTGGAAAATATATGGGTTGAATAAAATACTGACCCAGGCCACAAGCTGGAAACAGTAATGGATGTAAAGTGTAATAGTATTCTTACGTGCTAGCATGTCAGGTTGTTTAACAACTACAATTTGCCATGAGGGTTATATATATGAGTGTCTGGGATACTTCACTCCTAGCTCTGTTTGCAGAAAGATGAGCCGGTACTAATGTACCGTTGCCCAGGACGCCCGAATATACTGATTATATATCCTTTACATATATCGATGATTTGAGAGGATGATGATAGTGAGTATGAGGGTGTGAAAACTCTCAACCTAACATAAGTCTAACTAACCAGACACTGGTGAGCGTTGGCATGATTCCACTTTCGGGAAAAATACCCAAACTACCAGCCGGGAATCGAACCCGGGATCCTTGGCTGATAGCCAGGTGCGCTTACCACTATACCAATAGGATGATTAACGTGAGGGTTATACATAGATTAATATAAGGGGTAGGTTTGAATAGTATCTTGGTGGTCACATGGTCCAAGTGTCCAACTCGTCTGGTATGATTTGACGGTGACGGAGAGGTCAGTGCTCCCCTCCTCCCCCTTCTGACGAGGTCCATGTTTTTTGTAGGGATTCCCCTTGGTACAATACACCAGCGCAAACATGAAGCTCTTCAATCCACAACTTTACCTAACTTAGCTCGGAGCCAACACAGAGCATTACATGTATCATTACTCGCTTTGTTTTGATGATGTGGAACAATTCATCATGGAAAAAGTCAATTTACTCAAACCGGTGGGCACACGGACTGAACGTCACGCTCATCCTGGTTTTAACGTTATGGAGAGGTCACAGCTATATACCATATTTGGCAAACCACACCAGGTGTCCTCGGACAATATTTGAAATTCGACCTCATCGCTACCACAAAGCCAATAAAATATGCTTCAAGGGACACTTCAAAGAATGTTAAAAACATCCCTTTGCCAGTGACATGCTCAAAGTTGTGGGAACGGTGTGAGCTACAAATATAATATCTTTAGTAAATAAATGATTGATCACAGCTATAATTTGCTTTTACTAAATTATCTTACTTTGTTGAGCATTTTCTTTTGTTGTTTCCGCGGGAACTAACTGCCCCTAATAAATGGTTTGTAAGACACGAGATAGCTATTTACTTTATGAATGGGTGTGTTACTACGTCGAATCCATCAACCAATTTGTATCCATCTAGCCTCACGTGACTAGCTATGCTTCACGATATATGCTCATTTAAGATATCTAGGGTTCACTCAAAACTCAGCTTTCTAACAGTCACCCGCCTCGGTGGCGTAGTTGGCTAACGTGTTAGTTTCGTGTTGAGCTAGACTACCGAGGACGGGGAGATCGAGGTTCTAATCTCAGTCGGGTGAACTGGGGGTGGGGTGGGGTTGTCCTAAATGGTTTTTCACTCTACCTCCATGCAAATGCGGGTTCACTTTTCTTGTATTAAATCTTCCCAATTCCTAACCCATTACTGTAATTAGTACTTAAGCATATAGTCCAAAAGGGTAGTAAGACGCGGTGCTAATTATTATTATTATTATTATTATTATTATTATAACAGTTAATATATTATTTTTGTAAATAAAGTGCTGTTTGTTCCCTTGTTCCGAATATTACTACCACCACAGTTAGCCATTAGTATATACTATTTAATAAAGGACAAAAAAGGAAGAGTTTAAAGAAAATATACACGGATTCTAGTAGAGGAAGAGTGAGAAACTATTTAAGAAAACACCCAAGTACGCCCAGTCAAAATTCAACTCCAGACTTCCCATCTCGGTAAAGCCAAACAAGACGAGACTGAAGCCTTTGTCCACGCGGATCGTGCTTTGGTTAAAAAAACTTAAAAATGAAAAGTTACACCATGATTTGGTATTATTCCATGATGTAATTAAATATCAATATCAAAAATATTATAATTCAAATAATTAAAAAAAAGGATGTATAATCATTTAAACAATAAATACAGTTTTTTTTAAAGCATCCCCAGCTAAGATTAGGTAATAGCTTACAAATGAGCAAAATCGATTCAAAATTTTATAAATATATGTTTTATTTTTTCAACACGTTCAAGCCGTTCGAGCCATGCGCATATATCAATTACGCTAATGTGGTAAGGATGAGTAAGGTAAACTATAGAGAAATTGTAGCTTCATTTGTGTGAAGGTAAGAAACCAATAAGTAAAAAAGCCAGTCAGCCAATATTTGATCCCAAACCCCCCCTCACCACATCACTGGCAAACCAGACCAAATGAGATTGACAGTTTAACCATGTGTTCACTGCCATGGAAAATATTATTAATTTTGAACTATCTGATGGAGAAAAAAATTTGCTTGGACTTACACAGATATTCTGAGCCTAAGTGACCATTATTTTAGTTATTTTAATTAGGGTCTAAATGATAAGCATTATGTGTATAAAGTAAAATAATCAGATTAGTTATTCGTCTAAATATGAGTAAGTTAGTTTATAGTAATTATTTTGATCTATATAATAATTTATGTTGAAATAAATTGCTCAAATACATTACATTGGATGATATTTTTGTGTATAAATCTATATAAAAAAAAAGAGTTGAAAGCACTTTATCGGGCAAAGGCAAATATAATTGCTATACTATTCTCTCAAAGTTAAACAGTTTCAATAAGGAAACAAGATGAAAGCTTTGAGAGGGTTATTTTGAATGAATTGTATCACTATTATGCTCGTTCCAACACTACCTTGTAACTTTGTGAGCTACAGTCAAATCAAACAGTTTCGTTTGTTTGGATTGTCAGTATTTACGTCGCTCTAGTTTAGCGAGTTCCTCTTGCACCATCGATTAAAGTTGTCGAGGGCATCGCCTACATGAACAGAAACCTCCTTACGTCTGTATGGCTAGGGTATGTCTTATGGAAATGGAAGTTATGAAGTATTAAAATTTCTAAAAACCTTCCGTAATTAATAATTTAGAAAACATTCTAAAAAATGGTTGAACGTAAGGAGTGGTTATAATATAAGTTAAGACTTAGATAAGTTGATTAGGAAATATATATAAATTAATTCATAAATTAAACATTAAATATAGTGTTAGATGTATTAAGTGAAATTACCAAGCACAAAAATGTATAATTTAAATATAATTTTGGTGAAGAAACATAGTGTAAGATATGAAAATTTATATAAAATTAGAATGCATCATCAACTAAAATATAAATCTCAAACGAGTTGATGAAAATTCTAAAACATAAGTTGACACATTAAAATATAATAAAAGAAAATATAAGATACAATAAAACGTGATATGAACAATGTTCTTAAGATATGTTAATAAATAAAAGAATAAAAATTAGGTTAACATCTGCCAAACAGCCAAACAATTTATATGAAGTGGTTATGTAATGTAGAATAATCTATGTCTTATCTGTGTCTTTGTCCCATTACTCCTTTTTGATATCCAAAACTGGAAAGAGGCTGGATTACTTCATTTCATAATTATCTTAAAATTGTTTGGTGTGATAATTTAAAAAAAATGCAATGAGATAGTCGTACAAACATTTTATGTACTGTACTATCTGGTGTGCCTGTTCTTCACATGGGGAGTATATAATGTAGCTTTGTTATTTTTAGTAAATAAAATAAACTACAGGGAAAAGTAACTGAATATAAAATTATGTTTAGTTATTAATCCATTATTGGTTTAAATAGTGATACGAAACGCGAAAGTAGGCTGTACTAATTAATATAAATGTCAAAATAGAGACACAATCTGAACATGTTTTAAAAGCTGACAACATTTATTTTAAATATTGAGATATAAAATTAAAAGTATTTGAGTATTTTTATATTGAAGTCACCCCGTTTACCCCATTCGCTCTTATTATCAATTTTAATATTTTTCACTTTTTTGCACTTTTTAAACATTTTTAACCTTTTTACCCACTTCTCACCAAAATACCGTTTTTACCTTTTTTCTATTATTATCCTTTTTACCAATATTTACCAATTTTACCCATTTGACCTATTTTAACATATATAACCATTTTACCCTTTTAGGCACTTTGCCACTTTTTGATTTGTTATCATTTGTATTTCTTTTACCCATTTTAATATGTATAACCTTTTTAATTTTATTATATTTACTTCTAGCCCTTTAAACATTTTTTACCCTATTTACTGTTTTTACCTATTTTGATCTATCGTGCCCTTTTTGACATTTTGATAAAAAAGGTATACTCATAATCAACATTTTAAAATTCCACCTTTTAGGTTCACATGATCATCCACAAGGTCTACCATAATCCGCCTTCCGCAACTGATTGAAATTTATTACTAAATTTATCTAGCAGTGTTAAAAACTATATCTTCACTTTTTAAATTTTAATTAATCAAGGGAATTAAATCAAAATTATAAAATCCGGCTTTGAGGTCCATATGTTCATGCACAGGGGGTAATAATATTTGAATCTGTCCTCTGCATGCGGTAGATATCGCACAACAATCACGACAGACAAACTATTCGTTTTATTAAAACAGGTAAGATAACACCCTCCTCCCTATTTATCCAGAGTCCCATTTTAAAATTTGAGATCATTAGACTTTTTTGGTTATTTAAGGTAGCCGCTTGACCTTATTGCAAAGTTTAAGTCTTATTCAACCCTTAAAAGTTTTTTTACGTAAAATTTGAAAGTTTTGAACTCCCCACCTCCATTTCACCGACTCCAACTTTGAAATCTCAAATTTTAACATCTGTTTGATAATTTAACTGCTTGCCATTTGTCAATTGTCTACCTTCCCTAGAAGGCCTTTTCTATCTTTAGGCACACAATACCTTCAAATTACTACCCAAGTCCCCCAAATTTCCAGTGCTCCGTTTCAAAATTTCCCATTTTTTATTTTTTCTGGTTATATGAGGTAATCCTTCTAACATCCTGACAAATTTAAGTTTTATAACCCTTGGAAATGTGGTTATTTTTTTCTGGACACACACAGACTTACTTTTTGCTCTCTCTTTCTCTTTTTTTTCTCTCTCTCTCTCTCTCTTTCTCTCTCTTTTTATATATATCTATTATAACTTGGAACCAAAATTTTCCTCGGAAAAACAAACACATCACCTTGTCAACCAGAATACACACTCTTGATGATATATAAATCTTGGACAAACTATTAAACATTTTAGTTATGCTAATTTCGAGTAAAAAGTTATACTTTATTAGCTATATTAAAATGATTTATATTTAAAATTTTTAAAAATTAAAATATTATATTATTTACTGTGTAGTGAAAGAAAATTCCCAGACACCCATTTTGAACTAAATATTTAAAAATCAATTTTTAAAATTTCAATTTTCATAGAATACTGTCATATTAAGTTTTTCCTTATTTGAACAATAAATCAACATTAAACTACTGTTAAACGATTTTTTCCCCCGAAAAATAAAAATTCATTTTTATTAAGCATGTCAAATACTCCCCAGCTATATATTTTAAACCATAACGTTGAAGCCATTTACAAAAAGGAATTTTTAAAAACCACTCATTAGTAAAAATAACCTTAAACAAATTTTACCCCCAAAACCAAGTATAGTTTTATTAGTTAAGTCAAACACCATCTAGACATCTATTTTAAACAGAATAATTAGTTCCAATTGTGAACTATCTGGAATTAAAAAAAATCACTCATTTTAAAATAAGGCTTAAGTCAAAATTTAAAAATGTATAATATACAATGTATGACCATCTATATATCAGGTGTGAACCAAACACATCAAACCGTTATCTGTGGCCAGTTTTATATGACGACAGACAGAATCGTAAAATCAACTTTTTTTGGGTTTGACGCACATAAAAATTAAATATTAATCGTGATTTCTATGCTGAAAATGTTCACGATTACAATACTTTATCTTTATATGTAAAAGTATAAATTACTCCACTTGTTTTAGTAAGGCTAAATTTATCTCATGTTTGTAACAATTTTCTAAGATTTCAGAATCACGACATTGCGCGTGAAACGTCATTGAAAATGAAAAATTTAATTTTAAAAAAGGTTTTTTTTATTAAATAAATATTAAAAAAATAACTATATTGTTCCTGCAAGGACATGTTGATACTTTCTAATTACATTTTCACTCAAACCATATAATTAAATAACAAACCACTTGCTAGCCGACGCGGGATTCCTTGACATCCGCGATACAGATAAAAGCAGACTAAATCTTGTATTTATCAATTTTATATTAGGAGTTCCACTTTCAACCAACAACATTCAATTAAAGTCACTACAGTTTGCCATTATTGAAATACGTCTTATTTGACTTATTAATTAAATAGCTCTTAAAAGCCTCCAAATATACTTTTTTATGGATTACTATTTTATAATAATGTAAATTGATTAAACTAAATAAAAAGGAAAAATAAACTAATAGGTGTATATTTAATGACGAAAGCCCACCAAAAGAAAGATGAAAAATGTGGGAAGAATCCAATGCACAAAGGTGACATCTTTCTTTCTTCTGTCTTCTATAGTAGAAGTAGTCACACACACATTTAAACCCTAACTTTAACATAAATTGAGTAATATTTCGGCATTGTTGCCTTCATCAAACAAAAAAGAAAAGGTAGTACACTTTACACAAACACCAAATTACTCCGTTTTTAATAATTTAGTGTTTGTGTAAAGTGTATTCCCTCTTCTTTTTTGTTTGATAAAGGCAACAATGCCGAAATATTACTCAATTTATGTTAAAGTTAGTGTTTAAATGTGTGTGTGTGTGTGACTACTTCGACTATAGAAGACAAAATAAAGATGTCACCTTTGTGCATTGGACTCTTCCCACATTTTTCCTCTTTCCCTAAGTGAGCTTTCTTCATTAAATTTACACTTACTAGTAAATTTTTCCTTTTTCTTTATTTTAATCTATTTTAATTTTTATAAAATAATTTATCCAATTAACATATTTTTTAAACATTATGGATTACTATATAATGTATTTTTATATTTATAATTAAAAGAACTAAATGGTCTGAAACTGTTTGGATATGTAAAACGGATGGATACTGATGGAGCAACAAGTGTATGGATAGAGAAAGCATCGGAGGACACAAGACCCAGAAGAAGACCAAAGAAGAGATGGATTGACCAACTAAGATAAGATGTGAATAGCAGAGGTGTGGAATGGAACCGGGTCCAAGATGTACAAAGATCGAACGAGATGGAAGAAGTTTGGATAGCTGGAGCAGGATAAATATAGTGCTGATTAAAAATGAAAGCGCAATTGTAATATTTCTGTCCACGCCAATGTGAGGAAAAAAAATTTAAAGTTTTCAAATAACGAACTTCTTATAAGCTTGTACTTCCTAATTCAAACTCTGGAAGTGTTTGTATGGACGTGGGCCCCTTTCTTGGAAGGAGGAGTGGGGAGGGGGGAGTGTGAGGAACCGGAGGAAGATAAAAGTTTGTAATTTTGACATCAACCATCTTTAAAATAATATATTGTTTATTAGAAATATATTGTTGCGTGCTCTGTCTATTACTATTGGTACTGGCAATCTACCTGTGAAAACTGATGGAGTAAGGATTAGGAATGTACAGTTTAAAAGAAATATATCCAAACTTTCATGGACAGATAGAGTGACCGCGCGGGACTCTATTTAGTACATTGGACCATGATTCAAAACCCCCCCCTTCCCGTTACTAATAAACAAGACCAGATGAAACTGTCACACTTATCCGCGCTTAAAACGTTGTAGTATTTTAGTAAAATCAATCATGTGAAAATATTCACTAAAGTTTTATTGTAAATAAATAATATGTTGACAAATGTGATAAATATGGTGGAAACATTGGTAAAACCTAATTATATTTTAATGGACATATATAAATTATTTTGATTACCAATGATCAGAGTAAGCATAAATGGATATTAGTAGACAATTTGCTTTCTTTTACAAATACATTTTATGCCTGAATAATTGAAGGTGAAATCATTTGAATGGTTTATATTTGTTCATGAAAGCTTCAGGTAGCGGGCTAAAGTAATACATTGTTGTTGAAACAATATACATTTAGTTGGGTGATTTGAAACTATAAATGTTTTAGGTGGCCAAACATCACATACAGAAAGGTTTGAAAGGACGACCAGTGGCGAGAAGGGAACCGGCCTTGGACACTATTTATCGAGAATATAGATAGATACAGGAAAAATTATACAATATCAGGTACATGAAATGGTAAAAAGGTAGGCCTGGTGATCGCTTCTTGAAGCAGCCATACGAAGGTTCCCTTCTTGATCCAAAAGACATCGGTTGGTATTCATCGGAGGGAAGTGAAGATGTATAGTGTACATTCCGTTTACCCTAGTAGACCCTATCATTTAAACGATACTGTGGAAACGTGCAAGGCAAGCTTGCTTGCTGCCTTTCAGAGTAAACGAAGTGTACATTTCATATATCTTGAAGGTAAGTTTGCTGCCTTTCAGAGTAAACGAAGTGTACATTTCATATATCTTGAAGGTAAGTTTGCTGCCTTTCAGGGTAACCGAAGTGTACACTTCATATATCTTGTAAGGTAAGCTTGCTGCCTTTCAGGGTAAACGAAGTGTACACTTCATATATCTTGTAAGGTAAGCTTGCTGCCTTTCAGGGTAAACGAAGTGTACACTTCATATATCTTGTAAGGTAAGCCTGCTGCCTTTCAGGGTAAACGAAGTGTACATTTCATATATCTTGTAAGGTAAGCTTGCTGCCTTTCAGGGTAAACGAAGTGTACATTTCATATATCTTGTAAGGTAAGCTTGCTGCCTTTCAGGGTAAACGAAGTGTACATTTCATATATCTTGTAAGGTAAGCCTGTTGCCTTTCAGGGTAAACGTAGGTTACGTAGTGTACCTACTTAATATTACTGATTATCTGAGACATCCGAATATTTAAACTAACGGAGTAGGAAGATCGAGTTTAAAGGACGTGTACATGTATTTGCGTGGAGGTAAAGTGAATCGCTATTTAGAAAAAAAAAACACCTTGAGTGCAACCTGCTGAGATGAGTCCCAGATTACAAATGGACTAGACAATAATAATGACTTTGCTTGCGTGCTCACAAGTACGATATATATATATATATATATTTGATATACGTATGATTTAATACCTCGATTTCCTAAGAAGAGAAATATCTGATAGCTATAAAAAGTTACCTTTAAATATTAATACGTCAAGTCATACATAGGTCCCTTCTGATTATCAAAGCTTAGACCTGCCTCGGTGGCGTAGTTAGCTAACGCGCTAGTTTCACGTTGAGCTAGACTGCCGAGGATGGGGAGATCGAAGTTCGAACCTCACTCGGGTGGTTTTTCTTAAATGATTTTCTACTCTCCCTCCACGCAAATATGGGCTCACTCTATATTCAACCTTCACAATTCCTAACTCATTAGTGTAATTAGTATTTAAGCGTATAAACCGAACGGGTAGTTATAGGCGGTGCTAAGTATTACTATCAAAGATAAGCCTGCTATCGCTGAGACAGCCGTTTCGTTGTTCAATTGATTTAGCTCTTTAAATATCTTCAGACAAGAACAGGTTTCAAGAAGAAGTTATGAGTGATTCCATAATTAAACATATTAATAAATATTTGACCGATTTATGTGATTTTTCTGCCAAGATTGGTCTGACAATGCAACTTTTCTTCTGTATATTAAATTGGTTTTTAATAATAATATATATTATTTCCATTATTATATTTACATTATTATATTTCCATTATTATATTTCCATTATTATATTTCCATTACAATTTTATAGGGAAATCTCAGACACCTTTTCGATGACCTTTGAATATTTTTATTACATATATTTATTTTTTATATATTTTCTGGTTTCCACATACAAGTGGTTGACGATTTATAATTATGTAGTACTTTTTTTAGTTAGTACTTTCCATACCGAGATTATGTCATGATAGTCCTTGCTTGCTGCCTGTGTGTCCACTGGTGCGGGAATAGCGGTGTACAGATGACAAGTGTAAGTTATAGGAAATGTGCCAGCATTTATCTGTATAAATAACACAGTATTTTGTGAGGTAGCCTCCTTAATATTAACCATCCAGTACTAAAACTATAGTTCCAGGCCAGAGTATAGCCCGTCCTTTGTCGGTGAACTAGAGCCGCCGGACTCTTTTTATTCATTTTAGATCATGTTCCACCACCCATATTGGCTACACACACTTAGTTAAAGTAATAGGGTAGGGATGAGGAGGATATAATTTAGTATACATGTACCCACATCTGCTTGGTAGGAGAATGGGTAGCCATTTAGGAAAATACAGTCGACCAGATTATTTGAGCTTGAAATTTTGTCCAAGTTCAATGTACAAAGTTTAATTTATCTTAGCTTATTAGTTTTTTCTTTAGCACCACGTCTTACTACCTGTTCGGGCTATACGTCTATGTACTAATTACACTAATGGGTTAGAGATTAGGAAGACCTAATTTAGAGGAAGTGCACCCGCATTTGCGTGGAAAATCATTTAGGAAAAACCACCCTCAGTGTACCCGACCAGGATCCAACCCCGATCTCCCAGTCTTCGGCAATCTAGTCCAACACGAGATTAGCGCATTAGACCACGCGGCCCTCGAAGTGGGTCTTGTTAGTTCAAAAATTAAAAGTAGTGTAACCCACATTGGTAGTCATATAGTCAATGGTGTCAGACTCACAATAGACTGAATCCTTTGTAAAGGGAAGGTCAAGGTTCGAATCTCGATTGGGTGTACTGGGAATATTTTATCCTTTCCTCAATGTTCTTACACTTTCCTTTCACACTAATAAGGGTACATTTCCTCCTAAGGGTCTACCTTCTTCAGCCCACACCCTCGTTAGTGTAAATACTCGGGTATAAATTATGGGATTATGATCAACTTAACGCAAGGGTTGGCTATAAGAGAACTTACGTTACATTACGTTACGTCACGTGATCCTGTCAGTCAATCGTGTTTGTTAACAACGTCAACAGGGATATTTAGTATTAAATTTGTTTGTTTATAGTGTGCAGACTACTTATTCGAGATAGTCCGTTTGCTAGCGTCGGCCCATGCTGTAGCTCTATTACTTTTACATCACAAGAACTTGGAGACTAATCAGTGATTACCCATAACGGCTAGAGTGTCATGTTAGTGATCAATTTGTTTTAAAACAGTTTTAATCCAATGTCTGTGTTTTTCTAGAGGTTTTACGTTACGATACGTGAATTCGTATCAAATACAAGTGAACCTTGATCTTGGCATAAGGTGAATGTTAAGACACGCACAGATTTTTTCAACGCGTTTCATTACCCGCTTTGGTTGTACGCAAATTTATTAATTATGCTAGTCTGGTAAAAATGTTAATAGTATTATTATTATTTAGCACCGCGTCTTACTACCCGTTCGGGTTATACGCTTAAGTACTAATTACGCTAATGGATTAGGAATTGGGAAGGTTGAATAGAGGAAGTGAACCCGCATTTGCGTGGAGGGAGAGTGGAAAACCATTTAGGAAAAACCACCCCCAGTTCACCCGACCGAGATTCGAACCTCGATCTCCCCGTCCTCGGCAGTCGGGCTCAACACGACTAGCGCGTTAGCCAATGTTAATAGTAAAATTTAGAGGAAATATACCCGAAATTTTCGTGGAGATAGAGTGGGAAACCACTTATTGGAAAAACAACCTCAGAAAACCCAACCAAGATTCGAAAACCGATCTTCCCGTCAACGTTAGTCCAGTTTTTTTTTTATGAGAGGGACGCTTTAGGCCATCTTATTACCGAAGTGGATAACACATGATTATAAAACAACAGTTTATTTGTACACCACAATTTTAATACTAGTGGATATATATGTTATTATTATTAGCACCGCGTCTTACTACCCGTTCGGGTTATACGCACTTACGCTAATGTGTATTGGTAGGGTGATTGTTAGATGAAATGGAGGACCTACAGTTTAACGTGGGATCCGAGCCACGGTGGAGGCCTGGCATTCCTCACATTCACAAGTTGTGATTAATACACATCTTGTCAGAGGTGAAGGAAGGGTTTGGCAATCAGATAAATCTGTGCCAGGACCGAGGATTGAAACCCGGACCCCTAGCACAGAAGTCTGACACCTTACCCCTAGACCACCAGGTCACCGGATATATATGACAGCTAGAATAATTAATACATTTTATTTCACGTATTCATACGTCAAGTCGTGTGATAGCAGCTATTGGGTAACCTGGTGGTCTAGGGGTAAGGTGTCACACTTCTGTGCTGGGAGTCCAGGGTTCAATCCTCGGTCCCGGCACAGATTTATCTGATTGCCAAAACCTTCCTTCACCTCTGACAAAACGTGTATTAATCACAACTTGTGAATGTGTGGAATTCCAGGCCTCCACCGTGGTTCGGATTACACGTTAAACTGTAGGTCCTCCATTTCATCTCACAATCACCTTACCATTGCACATTAGCGTAAGTGTGTACAACCCGAACGGATAGTAAGACGCGGTGTTAATAATAATAATAATATTATTAATAGCAGCTATCACTTTTGATATATTCAATACCTATAAAATAACACAAACAAAAAAAGTTAAATAATATTCATTTTGACCGCAATTCTTTTGAGGGTGCATTTTTTAAAAGGTGCTCCAAAAAAAGACAGTCGCAATTAAATAAAGGTAACAAAAGTCATCTTGGAGAGCTTGTTGGCTGATTGTAAAATCTCTATTTGTGTAAAGTATTTCAGTACAATTACATGTGAATGTTCCTATTGTATTGGTTTGAACTTGGTATATTATCCAGGATATGAAGTCTCCACTAATAGTCTCTCCTTAACATCCTTTCTCCAACTCCGCTCGGAACTAGGGAGTGAAAGTAAATGGTTATATAGAAAGGGAAAGTGATGAAGAAGGTTGTGAGGAGTTGGATGGGAAGCATCTACTCCCCCCTCTACCACCCGCGCAAACAAACACGCTCTCACAGTTTCTCGCCTAATGTCACTACGAGTCTTACAAATCAATTCTCCTCTATAATGGATGAATTCACAACACAAGGGAACCTTCGTCAAGTACTTTAACGTTCATCCTATCTCGCACATGGAAAAAATGTTGACTTATTTCCTTTTACAAAAACACCCCCCCCCTCTCTCTCTATTTTTTTTTAAAGCCCCGCCATCAAATTGTCAATATTTTAGACAGTATTATTGCTGAAAGCTAAGAGCAAACATTGTTATTTTCCAATGAAATTGTATGTACTGCTTTTTATTACTATTATCCTCAATCGTCCACTACCGGCCGTGCCAAGATCACGGGGTGACTTTTAAGCAATCATTTAAATGATACAGATTCACTACAGTAACATATTACTATCGACCATTTTAAACTAGATTCTTCATTTATCAGTAAAAATAAAATCTCCGTAGCATTAGCACGCAATCGCGCTTTACCGACCGGGCGGCTGTAGTCCACCAGCGAAGATGATGCCAGCTTATGCGGGTGGAGGATATAATGTGGTTAAGACTCTCCAACCACTAACTTCAATTTTCTAAACTGGAGCTGCTACTTATTTATTCAATTAGCTCCTCATTTGTCCTCACAAGACTGAGCTAGCCCCATTTAA
This sequence comes from Timema bartmani, assembly GCA_902151455.1. Lineage (NCBI taxonomy): Eukaryota > Metazoa > Arthropoda > Insecta > Phasmatodea > Timematidae > Timema > Timema bartmani. The sequence continues at coordinate 205,246 of CABFWB010000388.1, read as the reverse complement.
GACCCACTGTTATATAGAAAAATCTGTGAGTGTTTGGGCTCGGACCCAAGACATCTGGATCCGTAGTCAGGAACCTCGAGACCACAGAAGAGGTATGTGCTGAGGTCCGGGGTTCAATCCCAGGTCCCGGCACAGATTTATCTGATTGCCAAACCCTTCCTTCACCTCTGACAAGACGTGTATTAATCACAACTTGTGAATGTGAGGAATGCCAGGCCTCCACCGTGGTTCGGATTCCACGTTAAACTGTAGGTCCTCCATTTAATCTCACAATCACCCTACCATTACACATTAGCGTAAGTGCGTATAACCCGAACGGGTAGTAAGACGCGGTGCTAATAATAATAATAACAATAATAATAATAATAATAATAATAATAATAATAATAATAATAATAATAATAATAATAATAATAACGCAGAAGATTTTTTTTTTACGAGAAATGAACATTAATTTACCTAGAAGAGTAAAACGTGTGTTTAGCGACGTGCGTTTTTACCCATGATTTTTGTTTTTATACCATATAATAGACAACATTAACAATATTTTTTTAAATCAACATTGAAATTAAAGGTTTAGATGATAGATTAATATTTTTAATATACATTAAGTTGAGAATTTTAGTTAAATTTTGTTATAAATTGCTATGATTTAATTTTTTGGTTGAATTTGGTCCTTTATATAATCGTAAAATGACTTCCATATATTTTTTAAATTTGTTAAAAAACCATAAACGGTTAAATTACACTTGTAATAGTTGATTTTTATGATTTTTCTTATAAAGATTCTATAATAATAGTTAAAAACTATTTGATTTATACTTTTTATCAAAAATAAATGTATTGATATTAATATTTCAGGTCCACATACTATTTTAGGAATAATAAACATAGTTATCCGATTATTTTCATGAACGTGGCTGTACAGATGATTATTGGTAAAACAGGATTTATAGGATAAATTACAGTTTTGCATTTAAATGCAATTATTTATTATTGTATCATTACGAAAATATGAATATAGCAATATTACTCAACCTCACAAAACCTAACCTCCAAATGGTAGGCTTATCAACTGTTGGGTTTAGTTAGGTTGAGTTTTCTAGTAATAGTAACATATAAACAAATATAATGAGTATGTTATAAAACACATGTTTTAGTATATTAAAGTTTTTAAAACTGGCCCGACTCATATATATATATATACACATGTATCTATTAACATTCTTAATGTTTTTAGAATTTGGCACACTTATTGAGTGCTTCCTTTTCAAATGTACCGAACTCTCAATCTTTCTTGCTCATTGGGTGGAAGTATAACGGTTCTTGGTATGTATGAATCCATCCAGAATAGTATTAATATGTCCTTTTTTGTGTGTATGTTTGATAATTCCACAACGATTATTCTACAATTAGCCTGAATTTCATGTTTTTATCTCATCAGAAAGTATGAACAATCCTAGGGATATATATATGGGGTGGCGCAAAAGTCAGCTCCCCTTTCTCTTATTAATTATTATGTAAGGGAAACCTGACTTTGGAGCCACCATGTATATTATATACAATTATAAAATAATTAATATATATACGTATCCTAACTCAACATAAGTATACATTAAACAAAATGAAACCCCAAGACTTGAGGTTTGGAATAAGTCTCATACATACACAGTGAAATCTACTTTATTTTTTGCTATGTATTAGTTTTTCCTCCCCTGCTTACGATTCACTGTTTACCATACAACTTTGCCTCCCTGACCGTATTTCTTTTCACATTGTCTGACGAGGCACTCTGGACACCCCTCCCTCATTGTAACCTCTAGTTCCCTCCAGCCGATCATAATCTGCTGACATTCAGTCTAGAACTCCTCACAATCAGCGGCCCGACATACATAATTCACTGTTTCCCTGATCTTTCCGTCGTTTAGATGTTTCCTTCCTCCCCCCCCTCCCCCCCCCATGGCTTGCTTCATGCACTATTCATTTGTTTGATGCTCGATCCCACCACACGACGACTACACTGCCACCACGCGGGAATTGCCAGTAACTGTAAGCTGTTAAAGGGGAATTGTATTGAAGGGCGCACAGAAAAGAGGGGGAGAATGTTAGCTACCATATTTCTTCGTTTATGACGTTCTACTCGATATGACCTTTAGGGTGGAGGGGGGTCGAAATAGTGTCAAACAGTGAGAGGATATGTTCATAAAATGCAAGATATATTTTGTTTTATTGGAGCTAGGACGTTGATCGATAAAACTAGAGAAGATTGACTTAAACTTTATGAGGCAGCACCTTTTTTTTATCTTGAAATATGGATTCAATTTATTTCTGCTGTTAGTAAAACCGTAATAATTTGGTATTTAATCGAGTCCGTACGGTTAAGTTTAGTGTGGAATTCTTAAATCTATTTTATTTACTAAAATATAGTTTTTAAAACAAAACAGTTTGTTTATTTATTCATTTAAGTCAAAGTTTGAAATCACATATTTAAAAAACTTATTTTAAAATAATTAATTATAATTACGTGTAAAAGTTTACTCACAGCTAAAGCCATTCGACCATTTAAATTTCATCTCACAATTTTAACAAGTGTATAACTATAAGGTATAAACAATAATTCAATGATTTCAAATCATTACAATTCACGAGTTATAAATTGTCGAACTTGCTATTTATACTATTTTTTGTACCATTGTTAAGGTTAAGTAGTTAATGTATGACAGTTAATGTAGCTATACATTCATATGTGGTGTACAGAATCAATTATTTATAATATTAATCATATGACAATCACAATTTTTTCAGAGAAAACAGCAAGAAAAAAGTAAATTTCCGTCAAAACATACGAGATAAAATTTTCCTAGCAAAATACTTCCGCTATGTTTCGTATTAGTACGGGTAAAAAAGTAATAATCAGAAATAAATCCATAGTTAGTATTCATGGATCTACGCTTGTATATACATATATAATATTATATAATGTGGTATCAATAAAAAGACGTATAGCCCGAACGGGTGCTAAAAAGTATCACTCAAGGATTTCAATCGATTGTAATAACCGACACTTTAGCTCAGTCGGTAGCGAGTCTACCTACTAGGCTAGAGGGTCCCGGATTTGATTCCCAGTATGGTAGACATTTTTTCACTGATGAAAATATGGGTTTACCCTTTTACAGTAATGAATTGATGGTCGGGGACTGGATGTTGTGCCTGTCCTATACTTGAGTTAGATTATAAGGCATATGAAGCCATGACAAACCTAGCCAGCCGGTAGTGGAAAATATATGACTTGAATAAAAAACTGACCCAGGCCATAGGTTGGAAACATTAATGGATGTAAACTAAAAGTAAATTTGCAATTAATGGAGAATCTGGGTAATACGACATTGGTTGATTAAAAAAATTGAATAAATCGAACCCACCATAATTTTGTGTTAATATACTATTTAAATCAATGGTAAAAATAACATTTAATTCGAATTTTAGAGGACAATACTTGGATAATTCAAAGCCTATTCGTTGTAAAAAATTTCAAGTTTGTATTAATTTCAAACCTATGTTAACGATCTTGACACACTTACATGCCAAGAATGTCATTCAAAGCTATAGAGTTATTGACGAATAAAGCGGGAAACTCAACACCAGCAGTAGTGTTAGTGTTTCCTAGATTAGGGGCTGTATTGGCTCAGCTTCCATCGCTTCTGTGTGGCAATGTAATCACGTAACACTCTGTCTGATGTAAGTCTTTAAGTTTCGTTTGTTAATTTTTACAAGTTTTATTTTATGTTTAAGTTTTTCTTATTTTTTCACTGTATGTATGCATGTATGTATTGAGTATATGTTTTTTATATAGCATATATAAAATGTGTGTGTATATTTATTTGTAGCATACTTTGAGGTTATTGATTTGTTGTGTGCCAGATGCCTAAATATTCATAAAAATGGTTAGTTCAAATTTTGGATATTAAGATTTTTTTAAGATATCTCTTGGAATTGTAATTTAAAAAAGTTTCCACTGTATATTATTTCTCGATAATATTTTAATAAATAAGAATTTGGACTTTTAAAACATGGCTCCAATAATTTTGTCCAAAATGTATCCTTTTCTGAGTGCAAGATAAATATTGACATCTGTAGTGTTTTGTGAATGCTAGTACAGTTTTTTCAAGATAGATGTTACGCCAAGAGAACAAGAGAAGATTGTAACATTAAGTTTGCACACCTCTTTTACACAAAGGGAAATAGTAACTAAGTGTTGTGTAAGTCTGGGGGCTGTAAAAAAAATATTTTAAAAGAAAAAAAAAGAAAAATTGGGCCAGTTAAAGTGAAGCTAGTAGGAAAATGTGGATGAAAGAGGAAGACTAATGTACAGTATGAGGCTATTTTTAATCAGAAACAGCAAAATAAGTCTCCATAAAACAAGTTTTGATCTACAATGAGTTAGCAGAAGCTGGTGTCACAATTCATGACACAACAATACTAAGAAATCTCAAAGAACAGGGAAGAAAGGCCATCCTATATCAGGAAAAGCAACTTCTTACTGCTCCTATGATGAAGAAAAGGCTTTTGTGGGCCAAAAGATAAGCCAGCTGGGAAACAGAAGATTGGAGAAAGGTGTTGTTTTCAGATGAGACACAATTTTAATGCAGGGGCAGCGATCACAATACGTCAGAAAAAGTGAAAATGAAAAACTTACGGCAGCCCATATTGATCAAACAGTCAAACACCTCCAAAAGAAGATGTTCTGGGGCTGTTATTCCTATACAGGCACCAGATCTCTGGTAGCAATTGAAGGAATGATGAAAAGTCAAAAATACAAGGAGTTACTGGAAGAAAAATGGCCTAGAGAACTGGAAAAAGTTTATCCCAACGGTAAAGCAATCTTTCAGCAACATTCAGCCCCATGCCATAAATCAAAGGTTATGATGAAATATTTCAAAGACAAAAATATCACGTGCTTAGAATGGCCAGGGAACTCACAAGACATGAATCCTATTGAAAATTTGTCTGCCATTTGTAAGTCCAGACTTCATAAGATGAACTGCACAACCAATACAAAGATGATAGAATCAGTAATTCCAGTATGGTTTCACAATTACCAAATCAAGGAAAACTGCTACAATCTTATAGATTCCATGCCAAAACGACTTTAACAAGTTATTAAAGGCAAAGGGGGTACATACTTCATATTTAATCATAGCTCATATTATTAACTATTTTAAGCTTTATTGGATAAAAAATGATTTTTTGAAATTCATAACTTGTGTTCACATTCATTCGCACACTACTGAACATATAAAGGAGAATTGGTGGACCTATTTATGTTCGCTTATAACTAGAGAACCATTCAACTGATTTGGATTAGTTTTTAAAAAAAAAAATTGTAGGATTTTTCTGAAAAAGTTTCAAACTATTGATCAATGATATATGTTTTTATAAATCTGAGCTTAAACGTTAAAACTAATACAATCGATGATTTTTTAAAATACACATTTCCTAATTTTACTTAAACTAGAGCTTTAAGACTAAAATCAAGTTAATACCTATTTGTGTTGTTAAAAATGTGTCCGATATTATTCAATTTAAGTAGGCCTATAGTTATACTGTTGAAAATAGTAGTGATTCGTTTTCCATCGACATTCTATAACTAAGGAACAGCTTCAATACTTAATACTAAGTTATTTCACAAGACCACTTCCTTAATCCTGACAGCGCTGGGCACTTTGCAGCTATAATATGAGAGAAGGTATATTTGATTTTAAATATTTTTTCTTTTTGTTTATCAATTTATATCGGTAAAAAGAGAAACAGAGACTAGCGATCTGACTCCTTTTAACTGAGTTTTAAGCAAGCTGTGTCTAAAAACTATTATTAATCCGTCGTGTAATAAAAATCATTAGATAATATAGCTCAGCTTGTTTCGTTTATATCATGTAATTACAACTACGACCCACTTAGTTCACCACGTGGTCTAACGCGCTACACTCGCAGTAGAATAGACTGCTGATGACGGGGAGATTGAGGTTCGAATCTCGGTAAGGTGTATTGAGGTTTTTTCTTAAATGGTATTCCACTCTCCCTCCACGAAAATGCGAGTACACTTCATCTGAATATAACCTTCCAAATTCCTCAAAGTTTAAACCATTAGCGTAGTTAGTACATAAGTGTATAACCAAAAACGGGTAGTAAGACGCGGTGATAAAAGAAACAAAAAAAACCCAACAAAACTATCAACCTTATTTTTATCACCGGGCTCAGGCTATGCGTAAGGATGAGGAAGGAAGCCTTTTAGAGGCTATTTTAGGGAAAACTACCCTCAGTAAACTCAACCGGGATTAGAACCCAGACTCCTCCGTCACCAGCAGACCAATCTAACACAATAGTTAGGCCCTACGCCTTACAACATTCAACCACTGAAGGGGGCGGCCAGACTGAGCGAGCGACTAAAATATAAAATAGAACACATTGGTTGTAATGAGAGGTGGCCAGACTGGAGCGNAGCGAGCGACTAAAATATAAAATAGAACACATTGGTTGTAATGAGAGGTGGCCAGACTGGAGCGAGCGCGCTCGACCCGGTAGTCTAGTTTACAGGCGCTAGGCAAATTATTGTATGCTGGTTCATTGAATGCTAAGAAAATCTCATTTTGACATTTTTATTATTATCGAAGAGTTTAGCACACTTGCTACTAGCGGCGTAATTTTATTGGTAAGATTTCATATGTATATATATGTATATATATACATATGAAATGAAAAAGTATAAGTAAATATATATGTAAAACTGATATGTTAAAATACTTCAGTATTATCAAAGTAGGCCTTTACAAATGAGAATCACCATTAGCATGGGGAGAGGATGAGAAAACCACAACAATAAATCACTTGTTAAAAACCCCCTCAGTTCACTCAGCCAATATTCGGAACCTCCTCGTCAACAACTAACGAGAGCTATCTGCTAATCACGTGCTCGCTCGCTCGCACGCACGCACGCTCGTCAGTCTGGCCACCCAGTCGCTTGCGCGCTTGTCAGTCTGGCCGAACCCTAAGAGGGTAGCTATGAGCTGTTTTATCGTAAGAGCTTACATTTATTTAGTAAATTATAAGGAAAATATTGTTTGAATGAAGAAGATATTTAAGAAAAATAAGTATTAATTATTGTTACTGTCCAGTGTCCATGATAAAAATAGGAATACTTCCGGTAGAACTATATGTAGGAGCCATTATTTTTTGTGTCGAGCACTGATTAAAAATATAAGTTGTGTTTTTTGTGGTGGTAAAAAGACTAGCATAGTAGCAACTTTCAATATCATGAAATAATTTAATTTATGAACTATTTTTATAAATGTAAATAAGTAAACAAGTTAAAAATGTTTTAAATCAATTTTCTTACAATATTTTTATAAAATCTATTTACATTTCATAAATGTTTATTCAAATACAATTATTACATAATATATAACATGATATATTGTGCTACAAATTATCCTTTGTTAAAATAGGCGTTTACCGAATTCTTCACTTTCAAAGCAACAAATATGAAAGACCTACTCCAGTGGTAAAATAGTCTAAGGTTTTAGTATCACAATCTACTAGACTGTCGGGGATGGAGAGGTCAGGGTTTGAATCCTGGTTGGGTGTAGGCTAAGTGGTTTTCCTTCAATGGTTTTCAGCTCTGCCTCCACACAAATGCGTGCAGACTTCCTTTAGATTCAATCTTCCTCGTACCTAACAAACTAGCGTAATTAGTACATGTTCGTATAGCTAGAGTGCATGGTAAAAATAAACTAGTATACATATTTACAAATACACTGGCGTTTTTAATATGATATATTTGAATAGTTTCTAAAATATTTCTAGGAGATGCTAACTTGTTAAACTAAACTACTTAAACCTCTTTATTTTGGTGGGAGTGTATTTACTAACATGTCGTCCCCCTTACATACTCTCCACCCACATGAAGAATCTACCCAGACAGTTAAATGCACCCGATATTTCAAGAGCCCGCAGCGCTCCGCGTGGGAATTACAACTATTACCACCAGGACCTAAAGCCAAGTTAGTAGTAGTCGATTCTAATGTTTAATGGATGAGACTAGACTTGACCTAGCCGTCGCTTGCATTTTCTCCCCTCAATTTACGAGGTCGAGGTTGGCCGCGGTTTAAAGTAACCGGCGTTCTGAAGAGAGAAATGTGTTGCCTCTGAAAGGGAAGCACAGCTCTCTGTGATGGGGAGCCGCAATTGAGATTATTGCTGATTGCTAAAGCTACTGACAAGTGTACTTCTTTTGTTCACACGGTGATCTAGTTTTATCGTCCTCCCACAGCTAAGCTAACTAATACAAATAGATCCAAGCGTCACATCGTACTTTGGTAGACCGTACCCTACTTAAGAAAATAATTAAAGAAGCCAGTGAAAACATTTTGCCATATTAAAAAAATTACCAATTTTAAAAACAATTATTTTAAAATAAAAGAATGATAAAACTGAATCAAATGTCACTGTTAGTAAGTAAATATTGCAAGGACCCACACCTCGATGAGTTTGATGATTCAAACGTAATATTTTTTCGCGGTTAATTGGTCGTAAGTTGGACTCTACAAATAATATGTATTTCGTCTTCAAGTATTATTTGAATATTAAGGAGTATAATTATTTAATCAAACTGTTTACTTGAAATCCAACACCTTAGCTTGGTCAGTAGTGTGTCTAGCTATTGAGCTAGGGGGTCCCAGCCTTGATTCCTAGCATGACCAAAATATGTATAGTTTGTGAGATGTGAATTTATTCTTTATTAGTGATGAATGAACGGTTGGGGATTAGATTTTGTGTCTTTTATATATTTATGTTAGTTTATAGTCTCTTAATAAATCAAGTCTGATTCAAAACCTGACCTGCCTCTGACCTTAAACACCCAACGCTAGCAAACTAGACAAAAATATACCGACAGATTTATCTATGTGTTCTCCGATGTGGGTTTTATTATATTTAACTATCCGTATTTCTATAAATAAAGTGAAATTATTATTATTAAAGGTTAGGCCTATCTTTAACATTCATATAATCTGTCCCTTGACAGACACTTAATCATTACTCTTGTAGCACTCTATGTACTTTTTATCAATAATTAGCAGGCACTGGAGTGGGTACATAGGTCTAGTTTACATTATAGGTGTTTACGGACATCATGCTTTATATAAATGGGGGCATGAAAATATCATGTCAAAATTATTTTAACGCATTCACTTGAATTTAAATTTTCCAGATATTATTTGGTTAAGATATCTACACCAAGTTAAAAAATATATTGTCTGATTAATTCATATTAAGAGAGTTACATAATTAGTTATGGATACAAATATATGCTAACATGAATATTAAAAAAAGGTGCCAAACTAAATTAATAAAATTATATATTTAATAACACATTTTTGTGACCTATAGAGCCACTGAGGTTAAAAGTAATGCCAATTTTATTGGTCCTGTACTCGATGAAACCAAAATCCTTATCTTCACCTCCATGTAATAGAGGGTAGGCAACGCTTACGGTTAGCGTAGGAAGGGACCATTTAAATGCCAGGATAAGCATTCTCCTTCTCTAAAGTCATCTTGCCCTTGGACCTTTCAGAGGTCAACGACATAGGATGTGGAAAGCTAGAGGAAACCACCACATTAAAAACTGTGGTATCCATCTTCTCAATGGACAAAACTTTCATAAACATGGTCGTTCATGAGAAGAAATATTCCTGGGTAAAATTCTCACAATCGGATATCTAGGTAGGCGCTATCCCAAGTGAAAATTACGTCGTCATAGCTAGTAACAGCAAGTGGAAGAAGGAAACATCAGGTTTGAGGATTGGGACTTGGAGTGTAAGAACGATGAATAGAAAAGGGAAATTGGCGAATATGAATAAAGGATTATGTCAAATACGATGTTAGGGAGAAAGGGAGGTGGAACTTGGAGAGTACAAGATGATTTATAAAGAAGGTGAGAAAAAGGAAGGAGGCGTCAGATTGATGTATTGGAAAGTAGTGGATAATATTATAGTTAAGATGATGCCTGTAGGTGATAGGGTTCTGGCAATCAAGATATTGAGTGACTCGGTGGATACCTTGATCATTCAAGTGTACATGCCTACGTTCGGCGCAGATGAGGAAGATGTGGACAGGATATATGAACAGATAGAAGAAGTGTACAAGGAAAGCAGAAAAGATCAAGTAAGAACGGTGATGAGAGGCAACAGAAACAATGTGGTGGGGAATGTAAAGGAGAGATAATATAGTTGGAGAATATGACCTAGGAAGACGGAACGAAAAAAAAAGAGCAATTGTAAGAATTCTCTAAGAACCTCGATCTCTGGATTGCCCACCCCTGATTCAATAACCATTGACGAAGGTTCTATACTTGTAAGAGCCCTGATGATATAAACAGGTATCACATAAACTTCACTATTACGAACCAAAGGTTCATAAACACCATTAATTTGGGGGATCATTTCCTTGAGCGAAAGGCGATTCAGACCACAAAATACTGGTGGTAGATAAAAAAAAACACTGCTGAAACATGTCAAAAAATAACAATCTATAAGGAAGTTGGATGTGACAAAGATAAATAACGAAGACGCTGAGGTCTATACAAGAAGTTTGAAGGAAAAGTTGGAAATATCAAAGCAGAGTATGGATATATCTGAAGAATGGGATACCATAAGGGACTTTATGTTAAAGACGTTAGAAGATGACATATGAGAAGAAAGAAGAAGAACTAAGGAGTGGATCAAGCAGAATATGTTGTATGGAAATGAATGGACTTAGGGGATTGAAACATGACATATGGAGAAAAGAGAAATTACAATATAGAAAACTGAATAACGAGTTGAGAAGAATGACTGAGAGGGCTAGCCAGAGATAATTGGATGGAGAGATGGTGTGAAGAGGTGTAAGAATGGTAAAAACAAGTACACATTAAATTAATGTTCACAACACTAAGTGTTTGACGAAGAAAGACCCAAGGGAAATAGGCAAGCAAGGAATGCTAAGCAAGCAGGGAAGGCAAGCGATATGGATGCGATACATGAAGGAGATATATAATTCTCAGGCAGATAATGGAGAAGTGGTGTCGGAAGACAAGATGAAATGCAACAAGGAGGACTGAGGACCGAGGATAGGATTATGGGAAGTTGCGAAAGTGAACCAAGAACTCAAGAAATAAAAATCATTGGAATGTGATCGAATACCATCTGAAGCACTTAAGAACTTAGTGAATGGTACAATAACAAGGCTGACCAATCTAGTAAATAAGAATTTGGCCGATTCATCTACTTAAGACCATTTTGATTCCATTATCAAAGAAGTGCAACGCCAAAGAATATAAATACTACAGGACAATTAGTTTTATATGTAATATTACCAAGGCTGTGATAAGGATAGTGGTGAGAAGAATAGAAAGGAAAATAGAGGAGAACTTGGGAGAATATCAGTTTATTTTTAGGGATGCAGTTGAGTGTCTGAGAATAACGGCAGAACGAGTGTTGGATATTGTCAAAGAGATGTATGTTTGACTGGGAGAAAGCCTTTAATAAAATGGACTGGAGTATGCTGCTGAAGGTTTTGAGGAACAGTGGTATAGATTGAAAGGTTAGAAGACTGATAAAGCAGATGCACACATGATAGAAAGTGGTAGTGGGAGCGGAGGAAGATGAAACGGAAGAGAGGAGCATTTTTAAGAAGGGTGCAATAGAGTTGTATATATCCCCAGCGCTTTTCAATGTATACGCCGAAAAGCTGAATGCGAAAGCTCTAGAAATAGCAGGAGGGGTTGTAGTAGTTGGAAAATGACTAGAACCCATTAAGTACGTAGATGATCAAGCGGTGATAGCAGAGTCATAAGAATAATTGTGGGGCATGATGGATAGTATTATATAAGTGGGAAAGGAATTACCCCCTAAATACAATGGATGAACTCAAGAGCTCAAAACTCAAGCCCCAACCTATGACCTATGTCCTCAAGACCACCGATGTGATTCCTACAAAAGCCAGACTTGTTTATATTTTTAGGAAACACCTTTAATAATAATTCATTATCTGAGAAATAGTATAGCCACCTAATTAAATAGTGATGAATTCTAAAAATATTTTTTGTCAGACATACAAACTATTCTTGATCTTTATATATTATTATTATTACAATATATTTTAGGTCACAGCCATTTTTCAAAATAAAATAAGCTCTTTTATATGATAATGCAAGCTAGAAATAGTTTCAAAATCTCAATGTCCAAGTTCCACTAGTACTTACTGAGTAACAAACTATTTAAGCTAGAAACATGCACGCCACATTCCGATAATGAGTGCTCAAACCACAAGCTTGATTTGCAAATCCCGAGAGTATATTTTCCACTGTAAGACTTAACGAAATGTAAGGACGGACGAGTCAAAAGATAGAATTAGATTAACTTACTGTGAAATGACATCCTTTGAAACCATCTGAGCTTCACTAATGTAATCCAGGTAAAATAAATAAAAATGTGAATGTAATCAAGTTAAGAACGACCAGTGAGACTATGGATGGAGATGTAATAAAGAAGAACAAAACGAACAAACTTAGGACATAACATTGCATGAATCATAGGTTTCCAATGGTACCACAACCAACTTACTTAAAAATTTGGTATCACTTATTATTTTGATTAATTAATTATAAATAATAATAATGTATTAGATATGTTTGACTCACATATCAATTTTTTAATGACAGTTTGGGTCCAATATTTTAACAGTTAATATGCCGGTTCTATTATTTCGTTTCTCGGTAACAATACACTTAATTACTCAAACTAATCTAAAGAAATCTGGTCTCCTTAGATACAGGTAGGTAAGTCTTATAACTAACCATCTCTAGGTCACTATTTTTTTAAAAATAATTACAATATGTACTCGCCTTAGACTTTTAGACTATTTATAGTCTTATATTTAACCAAATTAATTTCTCTATGCCTATTTACTAGCTTTTTTAGACTTTTAGACAATTTATAGTCTTATATTTAACCAAATTAATTTCTCTATGCCTATTTACTAGCTTTTTCCCGCAACTTCGCTCACGTTGATGTTATTTTTAAAAACATGTTAATCAAAACAATATTGTTTGTAATATCAGAGTTTTTAATTTCTTGCACAGAGAATTAATCACACAACGCTTGAGATAGAAACTACCACAGTGAAATTTTTTGAGTTGATAAAAGATGTTTCTTTGAAATAAAAAAAATCAATGGAGTGTAAATATTTCTGTTTTAAGATTGGACGCACAGAATATTTGTATTAATTGAAGGAAATAAACTAACACAATCTAAGGCAAGGGATCTTTGTAAACGACGTTAGTGTGTAACCCTCGTAGCGAACGGTTACATGTACACTGTACTCCCACCACTTTTAGGGTTTGACCTTGAACTGTGTAGTGGTCATCGCATAGTAAACCTTGCTAAGAAATTACATCCATTTAAACTGGAAGGACAGGTCTGATAGTATCATGGGGCTTTTTTGGAATCACGACCCATTCTCCAGTAGTGCAACCTGCCACGACAGTCGCCCCTATGATAAGGTTCTGCAGTGTGTTTACCTGTAAGCGGGTCCCACTATATAATTCAGGCGGGCTCAAATTTAGCTGCAAAATTATGGCTGCTAATATTTTAATCGAAGAACATGGTTGGGTAATCCAAATGAATTAATGGAATTAAAAATTAGGCAGGGTAGTGCCTATGGACATGTAAGTTCGGGATTGCACATTGAACTATTCTAAAATACGGTCGTCAATTTTAATACCTGATGCATATGTGGAGATAGAATAGCTTACTTTTAGAACCACGAAAGAGTTTTTTTTTCGCAGAAGACTTATATCGGGATAAATAAAGTGGACGAATTCCTGGATATCTTTGATCACGACTTATATTGGGAGCTATTAAAGGACACCTTGCTTTCGTGTCCTGAGAAGACTTAATTGCTAAGTTTCAGCTATATATCGACAAATAAGTCTAGTTCTTGTCTGTCACAGCAGATGGGAATGTTTGTTGACATGTAAAGTTTCACAACGTGGGTAGATGTAAGGTCTTTCAGGTAGGCGATGACCTCGTCAGCTCTAGTGAATCTCAGAATTAACGGTAAAGTTTGTTTGAGGTCTACTGTGAATAATATAGTGACGCCTCCTATGACCACATTGTAGCTTCTGAAATATATCAAAGTTTTATCTAGATCATCAATATAGGTTTTATATGGTGGCATTGTACTCTCATTCAATAAAATAAGAGATAGTTTTTGTAGTAATTTTGATATGAAAATTTACTTTGTTATGTTGCACGTAGTAGTTTTTCGTTAGAAAAATGCAAAGGTAATTTAAATGTCAAATTCAGTGTTCTTCCCCCATTAACAAAGTAGCAGCTATACCAGATGATGTCACAGCAAAGGCAACAGATCCCTCAAATATTAGCTAAGCCAATAATAAATGACGTAATTATAAAATTATACCCTTTACCTTCAGGCGCATCTTAAAATAACACTTTGTCTACTGGCTTTCAAACATTCTATAATACCTATGTGATACGGTATGTTGTTCTGTGTTCAATAGAGGCTTGTTTATATTCAAAGTTTATAATAGAAATTACCAGCCTGTTTATATTCAAATTTTACAATAGAAATGACCGGTCATTTGTCGTCTCAATCAAATAGTCTCTATAGAATATAAATTGGTACAAAATGTCGTGTAGAAGAAGACTCAAGTCCTTCACGGTCTTGTCTGAGCGAAATCTTACAATTTGTTTGAGTTCATTAAAACCTCTATTAAAATATTTTCATTGAAGTCCAACTTGTCTACCAGTTGCTCTGTTATTATTCTATCAATATCACCCGACATGCTTTTCCTGTGGGTGAACCAAAGTGCAAGAGCATCTGTCCCTTGAGAAATTTTAATATGATAGAGAGCAAATATCTGAGTGAAGGAAAAAAGTGGCACAAAGTATATTTTGATAAACTACTGATCTAGTGTGAATAATTCTCTAAGAGCCCGGTTCTTTGCAAACTAATTGGTAGGATTGGTAGGCTTCGTTGTTCTCGATATCTAAGTTTTCAAATTAATTTGGACCTCTGATGATATGGAACCGCATTCTCAAATAATAACACAGTATTGTATAATGGTGTATGGTACATGCTCGTCCAAGGAAATCATCTGTAATTACTCCGGGGTTGTTTCTCAAGAGAAACATCTTGCTTTCGGCACTGGAAATTCTTAATTTTCCCAGCTTTTTATGAAGCAACCTCATTGTAAGTGAGTGTATTCGCAAAGGGATATCAAATGACGTCAGTGACATTACTTGTAAAATATATACCTAGTCCATTTTCAAATGTATAATACCCTGAATAATCTCAACAGAAATTGTTCCCCCTCATTGCTCAAGTTAATACTAAACGTACCTTGATCACTGCCCTTATTATTTTACTTTATACATAGTTAATGGATTTGATGAAACTGCACAGATACACAGATACACATTAATGTGAAAATTGAACAAATGTCTATCTCCAAGGCTCAAGAAAGGATCGTGGCTGATTGTCCTCCACCATCAGGATGCCATCTACGATATTTGGAATATCCATCATGCCCGTCAACGTAGCTCTTTGAAACCTATTTGGATCATTTTTGCTGGATGCACGGAGAAGATCGAATCAAAAGTTTCTTTGGATTTAGCGATCAAGTTATATAAAAAAAAAATAACGAATTCTGAACTCAATAGGATAATTCATCATTGATCACGAGCTTTAAGGCAACAGTTTGGAAAACATTAATATTATTTGATTTAATTGGTTTGATCAATAGCCTAAGAACTTCCTGGTAAAAATCTAAATAATATTTTTTTTAAATGAATCGCAATCAGTTAAGCTATTCCATGAACTTTAGCCAACAGACATACAAACCAACACGTCTTTTTTTTAAGTAGTAGAGTTTAATACTATTTAAACATGTACTGTACATAATTATAACTAACAAAAGCGGTGAATAGGATATGTTACTAAACGAGTTGTGGTTCTCAAGAGCCTATCCCACGGCTGATCAACCGTGATAATATATACACAAACACATTCTAAGAGGTAATATAAGTACAGTCTTCTACAAAATTCACTAGACAACAGACAAATTGGGGCCACAAAAGCAGATTTATTCAGTTTTAAATGATCATTTTTGCAAAATGAAGATATTTTCCTTCAATCAAGTGGCACCTTTGGTGTTTGTAGATTAATTAATACACTGCCACAAGTGCCACAAGCTCATTCTGCCACTATGTAAGAAACATAGGTGAGCATGAAACTCCTTCTGGATAAAATCAAGTATGATGAATACAAATGGAATATCTGTGGTGACTTGAAAGTCATTGCTCTTTTGCTTGGACTACAACTTGGTTTCACGAAGTACTGCCGTTTTCTATGTGAGTGGGACAGCAGAGACCGGTAAAATCACTACAGCCAGAAACAGTGGCGAAAGCGTACATCAATAACAACAGGAAATAAGAATGTTGTCAATACACCACTTGTTGATCCGGTAAAAGTGCATTTACCTCCACTCCATATAAAGCTTGATCTCATGAAAAACTTTGTTAAAGCAATGGATCTAAGTGGGCTTTGATTTACATACTTAAGACAAAAATTTCCAAAGATCAGTGATAAAAGATCAAAGAGGGGATCTTTTTAGGACCTCAAATAAGATAATTGATTAAAGATGAGAACTTCGATGGTCAGTTGAACCAGGTTGAAAGGGCTGCGTGAGATTCTTTCAAGAGTATTTGCCGAAACTTTTTAGGGAAACATAAGGCAGACAAATACAATGAAATAGTGAGTGATTTATTAAACTCTTACACAGTTCTTAGATTCGCACCTGGAGTTCTTCCCAGAAAATCTTGGAGCAGTCAGTGACGAACATGATGAACGGTTTCATCAAGATATTTCCGGAATGTAAAAACATTACCAGGGCAAGTTGAGTCCAAATATGCTTGCTGAATATTGTTGGACCCTTAATAGGGATGTACCAGAAGGAAAACACAGCATAAAATCCTACACTTCTACCTTTTAGGTGAGATAAGCCCTTTACTATATCTGTATTTTAATAAACGTAACACTGTAAAATTTAAATAGGTATTACTCAATATTCCTCCGCGATAGAAAAATTATAAAAATAGATTAGAATTCAGCACAAAAAATATTATTAGATCCACCTATTTTCGCTTTTGGGACAAAAAAATATTTTTTTTTTGCTACCCAGTGATATTTTGATTATCTTTGAATTGTGAGTTGTTAAGTAATCAATGACACTTAAGGAACGCCAGTAAATGATTGCAGTACCTCCCTAATTTGCTACAGGAGATTGCGGATTGAAGGAAAAGGTTGTTTTTAAGAAGTACACCAACATTAGCGCTGATAGAGGATAGTAAAGCCACAATAATATATCAAAAGAAAAATTCCTCTCTTGGTGTACCTAGCAAAGATTCAAACCTGAGCCTCCCCGTCACTGGACCAACTTGACGCTTTATATCCCGTGACCCCTGGTGCGAGTAGCACGAGAGATGGTCATTAGGTTATTGTTATGGACTATTTTTAGAACAATTTGACGGAGAGGCCCAAACTCACGCAAGAAAATATAACACTCTACGATAATTTTTTACAAATATTGTAACACTTTTTTCATTAAAAGAATCAACTATCTTCAGTCATGAGCTGGAGCTAGTTTTATTAGCTGACGTAGAATTATGAGATATAGCTTTGGATAAAATTTGGGTGATTCATCAGCTTGCCATTTGGTTTTAATTCATTAGTGAACCAAGATCGTAAAATAAAGGACATTTTTTGCTTCACGTCTCACTATTGGATCATATTATACGCCTATATAATAATTACGCTAATGAGACAGGGATGAGGAAGGTTGAATTTATAGTGTGTGCATCCACATTTGCGTGAAGGGAGAGTCAAAAACAATTTTAGATCAAACCCATTCAGTACACACGACCGAGATTCAAACCCCATCTTCCTTTCATCGGTGGTCTAGTATATTGTAAGAGTTACACCTTAGAGCATGCAGCCACCGAAGCAGATTAGGAAATGTACATTTGTTTAACGTATCATCAGCTACGATGGTAAAAAAAATTAAAAATATAATTACGAAGTCGTTAATTTCTAAGCCGAAATAAAATTAAAGATTTCCACTTTAATTTTGGAAATTATAATTATTACATTTAAAATTTATCAACATTCATTTCAAGTTTAAATACAACAACAGGTTATTTCAGCCTTTAATAAGTGCATTTAAACTGGTCCAAATTTTGCATGTACAGTACAAATTAAAATAGTTTTGTGTAACTACAAATATTGTAATGGTAGTTGCCAAGTACGGTTATGTCCGCATCTAAATATCATATTCTTTAAATATGAAACATGAGAGTTGAACATGGGAATCGAACCCTGGACCTTTGGCTAAGCACGCCAATGCTCTTACCACTAATCTATCCAGGAATTTTCCTGTGCCCAAGGGTCATTGATTCTTCACTCATACATTAAGGCAGAGTCTCTGATGGACGTGTGGAAATTGTCAGCTACATATGAGTGATCAATTAAGATCACGAACTATCAGATAACCCAACCTTACTTAACCTAACCTTTCATGCGTAATGAATTGTATTCTTATTTAATTTTATAGTTTCCTGTGTGACGCTCCTTCTGTTACCACGGACTTCCATGAAATAGAGGGGTGTTAATCCTCAACCTCCCTTTCTCTCACCATAAAAGTGAAGGAGCTAGGCTATTGCTATTGGACTAATTATTTCCTTGGAAGAGCTCGACACCCCCGCAACACACAGCGCTTCAACTTTGATTGGAGTCGAAAATTGATCTGTGTCAGAAAAATTAAATATTTACACACTTCTTTTTCTTGACCCTGTATTATTCACCAGCAAACACTGTTTGTAAATCTATTTTTAATTCATTGGGTTTATGAAGATTGCCAAAACGGTCAACCAAGTGAGTACCACTAAGAGCTGTCTCTTATTTCACGGTTAAGAATAGTTTTGAAGAGGAATGTATGCTAGACTACAAGAAGAAGTGTCTCTTGTTTCAAAATTAGGTACATTTTTGTCAAGGAGTACAAAAGTAGCCTAAAATTTGGTTAAACATATTTTACTGCTGCTATGTACGCTACGTTTACCACGGAAGTTAGGGTTGCTACACTTGATTGTAAATGGAAGACAAGATTGCTACACTTAAGTGCAAATGGAAGACAAGGTTTCCACACTTTAGTGTAGATGGAGCGCATGTAAGAAAACTGTTGAAATTGATTTAATGGTAAGTCAAAACTCGGCTATAAAATCTGTTATGAGTAAATTACAAGATAAGTTAGCATTCATTGGTTTTAATTTATAGGCGAAACTGTTTTTACGGTTTAAAAAAACACTTTCAAGTTGTGACACTAACAAAAAGAGATATCTTATTGAAAATATGTATTTAAATAATTTGAAAACAAAGCATGTGAAATAAATGCAAATTTTTGAGAATCTACTACGATTATTATTATTCTAGTATTTTAAACACCTCTCTCTTTCTCTGACCTTCATTCACTTATCCGATCTAGAAAACTTAAAGAAAAGAAGAGTGAACGCGGGAGTTTAATGAACCACAAAGAATTGTTATATTTTAAATATATTTTTCGCGCAAATAAAATATGAGCAATCGTAAGTGAAATTACATTTCCAGTTTTGCCGAGCAGCACCAGAAGAGGTAAACTAAGAGTTCACTGGTTCCCCGGTCCTCCACCCACCGCGCTGGCTTCTCAAACAAAAGAGGGCTTGCCAGCACGCTCCCTCTGGGATGTTAGATACCGCCCCTTCCCCTCTGCCACCCGCCGCACTCCCTTTTCACTAACTTGGCGCAGATAAGAATTTGTCGAGTTCATTTTCGAGATAATGTATAATGTATGAAATGTTTGTAGCTCGCTCATGAAACAAGGAGACAACTGATAATCACGAGATGATTATTAAGCTAAATGTTCACTTGGGGAAACTTGAAGTAAGGCCCCACTTTATTCTTTGATAACAGATTCAAGCTTTGTTTATAGTAAATACATTAATTATTATTAATGTCAATTGATTAATAAAAGGAAAATACATCACTTATTTATAGCTTGACCTCTTTACAAAATCAGATTTTAAATTTTCTTCAAAGGGTAACAAATACACAAATTAAAATTCACTCATAATCACACAAGTGGGCAAGTAGTTAAAGACGTAAGTATCGTAATGTGTGGTTTGACAGTGATGGGAGCTTAGGATTTTAATATCGGCTAGTTACAAAGGTGATTTTTTCTAAATGGTTTGCCAATCACCACCCACAAAAATGTGGGTATAATTTATCAAAATTGTAACTTATACTACTTGCCCTTATTAGTGTATTTTAATTTAGCTGGCCTGCGGGGCTAGAAGAAGTGCAAACAAGTAATAAATACTGTGTGTTGATGTTGAGCAAATTTATAAGGCACCTTGAATTACTTACTATATTTTACTAAAATAAATTATCAATGTACTCTATTTACACTAACATTGTAATATATAAATTATTTTATTAAATAATAACTTATCTATGTAAATTATTTTTGTATTGTTTACATACATACTACGTAGGTGTTCTTTTATAAGTACTTTTTGATCCAAGATAAATAAAATAAAATACAGTCTAAAGCCGATGGGACCAACATGATCTGCTAAAATTACGTTACAACCCCAAAGATATAATGGTCGTTGCCGGAGAATGGAGATGGTTAGATAATGCATTGCCTAGTAGTAATACATTTATACATTTTTTTTAATAAACTCAAATTGGTGACCTGGCGGTCTAGGGGTAAGGTGTTGGACTTCTGTGCTGCGGGTCTGGGGTTCAATCCTCGGCCCCGGCACAGATTTATCTGATTGCCAAACTCTTCCTTCACTCCTGACAATACGTGTATTAATCACTACTTGTGAATGTGTGGAATGCCAGGCCTCCACCGTGGTTTGGATTCCACGTAAAACTGTATGTCCTCCATTTCATTTTAGATTAATTACATAATAAATTTTATGTATGCATGGTCCCAAAATTATATTTTGGTCTGAGAGCTGTAGCTTAAAATATTACCGATACCACTAACATTGTTTATCAAAACTATGGTGCCAAAATATTGGTTGAAAACTGAAACGTTTTAGATGGATAAAACTCCATAGTGAGTTTTGTAATGTTATCATAGACTCCTTATTTCATCTTAAAGTGTGGATTTAAGGAATTGTCAAAGACGATTCTTTCAAATTGATTTATTTCTAATATTTTTTAAGTTTCTAACGATTTTTGTGGGGATTACATTAATGCAAAATTTCATTACAATCCAAAGTATACATTTTTTACCCAAGATATATCATACACACACACATATATATATTTATAAAGATATACATATATCTATACATTATTTATAATGTTTTAAAAGTTAACTTTGGGCTTATTCGTAAACTACTTTATTACTATTAATTGCCTTTAAAGGATGTACTAAACATATATAGTCGTTTTTTGTCACGCCCAAGCCCCCTGTGATTATTACGTCATCTGTGGGGTTTGATATGATTATTACGCCTGGCCATGTGAGCTAGACAATCTGCTCTACTGCTAAGTTGGAAGGATTGCATTCGTGTATTATCATGTATCTAACACCCTCAATAGCATTTGTTCTATTTAAAACGAGCTTACATTATAATTTAACAAAGTTATTTCCACAGAAGAGTAAAAAAGTAGAATTTGTTTGCTTATTTTTTTTTATCAGCATGTTTTACTGCGTGTTATGTGTCTATTGCGATAATATTAAGGGATGAGAAAGATTGGATTCAGAAAAAGTATACAAACATTTGCGTGGAGAGAGATTAAAAAAACCTTTTGTAAAAAATATGCTCGCTCTTGGTGTCCCACTCCCAGAATCAGGTATGAGAGATTGATTCACTAGTGCTATTTGGTGTCCCACCCCCAGAATCAGGTATGAAAGATTGATTCACTAGTGCTATTGGTGTCCCACCCCCAGAATCAGGTATGAGAGAGTGACTTACTGGTGCTTTTGGTCTCCTACCCTCCAGAATCAGGTATGAGAAAGTGACTTACTTGTGCTCTCGGTGCCATGCACGTCCGGGCAGGCCTGGTAGCGGAGCAGAAGTCTCGACTCGTCCGTGCACGAGTCCACGATGGAGGGAGGCGCCGAGCACTCGCCGGATCCTTTGTTGTACGTGAAGGTGTACGGAGGACCCCCTTTGAAGGGACACGAGGTGGGACCAGCCTCCGTGCGGAACATGGAGATTAGGGTTGCGTCCCCTGGTATTAGACTGCACAGTCGATCCAGGCTGTCCTTACGGTCACAGTACGCTGCAACAAACAGTCCAATTACAAGCTACATTATTATAGTCAATATGAGTACTATCATCTTGCAGTCAATATTCTGATACTATCATCTAGTTAGGACAACACGTGATTGCAGTCAATACTCTGGTACTACCATATAGTTAGGACAACACGTGATTGCAGTCAATGCTCTGGTACTATCATCTAGTTAGGACAACACATTATTGCAGTCAATACTCTGGTACTATCATATAGTTAGGACAACACGTGATTGCAGTCAATACTCTGGTACTATCATCTAGTTAGGACAACACGTGATTGCAGTCAATACTCTGGTACTACCATATAGTTAGGACTAGACGTGATTGCAGTCAATACTCTGGTACTACCATATAGTTAGGACAACACGTGATTGCAGTCAATATTCTGGTACTATCATATAGTTAGGACTAGACGTGATTGCAGTCAATACTCTGGTACTACCATATAGTTAGGACAATACGTGATTGCAGTCAATACTCTTATACTACCATATAGTTAGGACAACACGTGATTGCAGTCAATACTCTGGTACTATCATATAGATAGGACTAGACGTGATTGCAGGCAATACTCTGGTTATTATCATCTAGTTAGGACAACACGTTATTGCAGTCAATACTCTGGTACTATAATCTAGTAAGGACAACACGTGATTGCAATCGATATTCTGGTACTATCATCTAGTTAGAACAACACGTGATTGCAGTCAATACTCTGGTACTATCATATAGTTAGGACTATACGTGATTGTAGTCAATACTCTGGTACTACTATATAGATAGGACTACACGTGATTGCAGCTAGTTAGGAATAAGGATTCTCCCTTGGTATTTATTGCAAACTCGGATGGTTTAATTTCCTAGTTCTCTGAGAATTGAGAGCAGAACAATTTAATTGAGTAGCTCAGCAATACATACACTAATATAAATATATTTAGGGCCTCAATTCTTTACAACACCAGTTAGAAACAGCTTCTTACCGACATATATTGTCTAGTAGATAAACAAATATTTAAAATTATTATTATTAATGTTTTCAAAGTATTGTTTAATGGCTTGAAAAAATCAAAATATAACAAAATGACACGTGCTTTCCAATTAAATAGTTATTTTACAATTTCACAACAATAGATGCGGGCGGCTTTCGGCTTGTTTCTCGCATTTGCACTTATAGAATCGGTTGTTTAAGGTGCATGCCCACTAATTGCGTAGGTTGATTTTGAAATTTGATTGGTTTTCCCAAGTTGATATGGTTGCGAAGAAAAGGGAAATATGAATTTATCTCAAGACTCGCTGAACAGACAACGCCGATAAGTCTGAAATTTAGTGATTAACATAAAGTGCTTCTCGTGATTACGTTTCTGTTCTGATCTTGTTTTTCGTCGAGCGTGTAGATTCACAGTATCACAACGCTTCAAAGTAATTTAAGAGGAGTGTGATCTATTCCCACCAAGTCCATTTTCACTTTTGTACGTCAATAAAATATATAATACTGCAGATATTGTTCTTGAAGCCAAAATAAAAACTTATATTTTATAAAAGAAAAATCTAAGATATAAATACGTAAAAATGTAATATCATTTGAACTTCATCTTGAATCCAGAAAGGTACACGATGTTTACTTTGTTCAGTTGACCGTTGTTCTGTACGATATATAGGTGCATGGACAATTCTACAAGTCGCAAAATACTATAAAACGAGACGAATGTTTTGGTATTCACTTCGTCAACTATAAGAATAAAACTATAAACAAATGCATCACAATTGGATAACTCAGAGCTATATTTTATTCATAAAATGCAGTTTAAGACAAAAAAAGCAACAAAAGGGGTGTGCACTTTTAGTTTTGCAAATTATTTTAATGTAGTTGGAAAATAGCACGAGGCCCAGAATTTTAACCTTGGACCTTTGGCTTGGACCTCACAGGGAACGGCTATAATTTGAACTAAGTGATTATATATTTATATATATATATATATATATATATATATATATATATAAAATCACTTAGTTCAGATTATAGCCATATATATATATATATTGTTTAGCTACAACCATTTACTCCGTGAGGTACAAGCTTACTTTGCTTGATTCCACTATTCTGTAGCTTATAATATAAATACATAGTTAAATTTTGAAGGCAGGACTTCTACCTCTCAGGGTTAATGGATTGTACAATTAAATATGGTGCAAGTAACAGGATAAACGCAGACCCCAAGTCACTAATACAGTGCTTCGGATTCGATGATATCACACGTCCATCACAGACTCTGCCTTAGACTAGAATTAAAGACTTGCCCTGAGCTTAAGGAGGAATCCTGGATACACACATTTATATTAATACTTTGTTTTATATTACGTTCTATTCACAAACTTATTTCAAATATTTATTTATCATCTAAAGCTGGTCACAATCTCACGGGAATCAAACCATTGCGCTTTTGCACTTTTCACTGTTCATTTTGTAGAGTGTTTCATTTTTATTTTGAAACCTCGCTGACACGTGCTTAGTTTAAGTTTTGTTTGTACGAATATATTTTACCAAACTTCAACAATCTTTGTGGTCACACGCTGCTTGCAACGTGTAATGATCCAAGCGAGTTACTGAGACAAAAGTGAAAGTTGGTACAACTTGACTAATGCAAGTGGACAATTCTAAATAGCGTCAACCAACAGATTATGTGAGAAAATCAATAAAAGTTTATACACACCTACATATGTATATTATTTATAAAACATATATATATATGCATGTATATCATTTATACAAACATATCTAATATGTACATTGTGTGTGTATGTATATATATATATATAGGTCTATATATGTCCGTATACGTGTATACATGTATATAAATTCTACAGGATGTTCCCGGGTTAAACGGCTAAACTTTGGGAAGTGGAAGTGGATCAAAAAACTAACTTAAAATGTATTTTGGAGATTTTCTCACTTTAGCTTGCTTTTCACTCAAACAGAAAAAAAAACTAAATAAAAACTCTTTTTTCTACAAAGGTCCTCGGCAATTGCTTAATAGTAATTTTCCTGGAAGATGGATCGGTCGTGCTGAACCTGTGGCTTGATCTCTGCGTTCACCTGATTTAATGCCATTGTAATTGTTTGTATGGAGAGCTTTCAAGCAAAAAGTGTATGAAGTGCCTGTTAATGACCTTCAATCATTACGACAAAGGATAACGCAAGCGTTCGAAGAAACAACAGTCACAAAATGTCGGTCAGCCACTCGTTCTGTCATTGATAGGTGCAATGCTTATCTAGGGGCTGGAGGCCATCAATTCGAACAAAATAAATAAATACAATATTTTATTTAATATCTACCAATTTTTTTTTTTTTTGCTGTTTGCTGAGAAAAAAAAAGTGATAGCTAGCAAATCTCCAAAATATATTTTGAGTTTCTTTTTTGATCCACTACCCCTTCCCAAAGTTTAATCATTTAGCCTGGGAACACCATAATATAATATATACGCTTAGTGTATTATGTATATATATATTTCCTAAGTGGTCTAATATATATATTAGATCCCTTTGGAAATAGCTGCTGTGATTTTGTTAAAAATATATTTATGGGAATTGTTTGATAAGAAAAATAAATTTGTATAATTTTCTTTCGATGAAAGATTCGTGGGTTGCTTAGTGAACAAATAATTTTTTTTAAATGACTTAGCGATTTTTTTCAAAATGGGTGTCTCATAAATTTATTACAAATTAAGTAATTTTATATTTTTCTTTAAGCTATTCGTTTAATAGATAATATTTGAAAGCATTGATATATTTTGAAAATGGTCATGATTATGTTATTTAAAATTGGTATCAAAGAACTATTTTATATAATAAATATAGACGATTTATTTCATTTTTCTTGGTTATTTGGTGTAACTCGGGTTTATAATACTCATATTGATATTCGCATGGTCTGAAGCTTTGTCCTTATGTAAGACTGGATTTCAGTTAACAACGAGATCAGGATTACAATCCTAGTTGGGTGTACTGAGTGTGGCTTTTTTAAAAAGGGTTTCCCCATTCTCATATTAGAGTAAATTTCCACTAAAATTCTACCTTCCTCACCCCTATTCCATTCGTGCGATTAATGTATGCGTAAGCCTATAAAAAATGTGCACTAAGACGTAGTGAACTTTCTTTCTTTCCATAGTTTGAGGGAGTCTCTTTCAATTTGAACTATAAGGAGACCACTATATTTAGTATCTTTATCGTGTTCCACCACGTAGAAACGAGGACAAGTCTTAAGATAATAAACTTATAGTTACGGTAACCACAAAGGCGGTTGCACGGCTTAGGGAACTAAGCTCGTTAGTTCTCTTGAACACTGTTAACCAGGAGGTTGGTGTTTGAATCCCGGTTGAGTGACCTAGGCTATTTTACAAATTAGATTTCTTATTGTCATTTTAATTGATTAGTAACCCTTTTATTGGAGTTGAAACCATTCAAAAGAAAAAAAAGAGAAAAGTTTTACTTAAAATCTTATTCAGAGCGTCTTACTGTCCATCCGGGCTATTCCCCTTTAGTTACATTAATATATTATAGACAAGTAATCAATTGTTTTAAAGAAAATGTACCCGCATTTGTAGGAAGGGAGAGTGATAAAACATTTGGCAAAACAAAAGACCCACGTGGCCATCCTGACCTCCCCAGGTATATAAAAACAGAGCAGATGAGATCGACGTTCAGTCCGCGTGGCTACCGACGCGACCTTACTACTACTCTCTCTCTCTACACTAATGCTGGTACACTTTATATAAACTACCGTTTATATTTTTACTCTTAGATTAATCCGTGAGTAGCCAGGTTATAAAGTACCCCTAGAAGATGAGCTACTGGTGTATCAGGTTAAGTAACAAGATATTGTCTCCAGCTGGTGTGTGATAACTCGTCTGTCATGAGTCAGGGTGAACAAGAAACAGAACTAGACAATGTCCAAAACAAACAGCTCGTTTATATTCTAGCGTTCTGGGAAGCAAGCTTGCGTTTACTCAAATACATTTACTTATGTACGTGACGTGATACACACACACACACACACACACAAATAAACTTCAATTTTTTTTTTAACCTATTTAGTTTTCCTTTATTCCCTGTACGTCCCTCATCCATCTCTCCCCGCCTACTCTTGCACATCCGCTTTTGTCCCATCCATTCCTCACTTGTTCTTCGCAAGTTTAAAATAAAGCACACATCCTTCCGTGTATGTCTCTTGTCAGAATGAGAACAATGCGACACATTTACCTTCTTTTTGTCCCACTTTTCTTGTCTCATCTTTATCCAGTTTTTTTTTTATTTTTTGTTCTTCTTCTCTTACGTTTTCGTCTATCTCCACCGTTATTTTTATTTTTTTTGCCTCTTCGGATGTAAAAGAACAGAGTGTGTGAACTATGAGAGAAAGGATAGAATAGTAGTAGAAGTAAAAAAAGTAAACCTGTAAGAGAGCATCTTGTAACAACTTGAGCAACTAGAAGAAGCAAGCCCACTTCTGGCGCAAAAGGACTTCCCTGTGTAACTCTCCCAAGCAACACTTTTAACAAAATGTATACCGAGACAAAAAAAAAAGGCATTCCTTTCTTGGATATACCTCTTGAAGCAAATGTACTTCACTTATCTGTCGTGAAGTCATGTGCTACAACTACTACTCATTGTTGTTTATTAAGGTACTTTAATAAAGAGGTTCAGGCTCCTTAGCTCAAAGAGTCGTGAGTATTTCTACATAACTTAGGATGGCGGGTTTGACTCTCGGTATGGCTTTAAATTATTGAAATCAGGGCCTTATCCTTCACAGATATGGAGATTATTTTAGAGTGAAGCAAGCTTGTATGTCATATTGGTTTGGAAATTAACCAATAAATTCACCAGCTTCAGTTGACGCAAGGTCTAAGGCTTTATTCTTGCATAGACTTGACTACCGGTAATGAGGAGATAAGGGTTAATTAAAATTCCGGTTGGATGTTCTCACGAGGGTTTTCATAAGTAGCTATATACTCTCCCTCCTCGCAAATACGGGTACATCCCCTTTAAATTATACTCTACTCTTCCCTATTTCATTAGTGTGTGTGTATGGATAGCTCAGATGGGTAGTAAGAAACAGTGAGGAAAGTACTGTTTCAAGAGAGATATAGTTACTTTTCACGAATTTAGAATGATTTACATTTTTTTTGTCAAATTATTAAAAGAATGAATAAAACCTCTATATCATACTGGTTGTGAAAATACAGCAATGCCTTGGATATGTTACGAATCATCAAACGTATTCTAACTAAATATTTTGTTCATGTTTGCCTCTAGCATAGCCAAGATCAATTAATCAGTGTTCTTCAGTTAACCAGCACCTTTAAAATAATTTGGTTCTAATAATGGTGGGGTAAATACATAAGCTTGACGTGGAGCCAAAGCAAGTGTGGTTGGACTCATTCGGAGCTAACTAAAATGTAGGTCAACCTTGCTTATGATACCCCTGTGTGTCTCTGCCACACTTTTGTAAAACGAGAGGGAAATGCCCACTCTGCCTTTTAACTCCCCTTCAACCTTAATAATCAAGAAACACCCTTATGTAACATTTCAAAAAACAGTAATATAGCCCAGATGCTTAGAAACTGCAGACTCATCGTATGGGACGTGTGCACTACGTCACATAAGGGGAGATAGGCTCTAAAGGCTAAACCTTAATGCTGAAGGACATTCGCAGCAAATACAGGCTAATGGGTGGAGTGATGGTGGTGCTGCTGGTGGGGAACTATATACATACCTTGCCAGCAGTATCCTGGGGTACCCGAGCCAGTGAAGTCAAGGCCAGCTTGAATCATCGTACCTATGGTCGAAAATTCAAAATTTGTCACTAGATAGAAATATGAGAGCCCAACCAAGAGGAGATAGAACTGCTGGGGAGTTCACAGACCGTTTGATAGAACTATGAGATAGCAAGGTGAAGGAGATAGAGGGAAATATAAAACTTCCCTCTAGTATGTGTCAATTAGTGAAGGATATGAACAATCTGAATTCAATCACTTATTCCAACCTAAAGAACCTAAGAGGTAAACCTATGTCCCTATGCTATGACTAAAGGAGAGGGCTATTTTAACTCCTAAAAACGACAAGAGTCAAGAGATCAACAACATCTTCCTCAGAACTTTAGTCTCAGAAGAGATGACCTACCAGTCAGTGGATTCAGTCGTGGAAATGAGGGATGCTGTCCAACACTTGGTATTTTTGCACACCCTAAACCCCCCTGTACTCCCTAATAACACACTCCCCTTCAAGGTCAGAGCGCCTGTCATGCTGTTGCACAATTTGAAGACCCAGAGCTGTGCAATGGAACCAGGTTACAAGTGAAGGCCCTCTAAAGTAACGTCGTAGAGGCTACCATCTTCACACGGGTGTGGTTATAGTGTAGCGTGTTGATTAACTCTTTAACACGTTACTACAACGACACCCTATAAAAGGTCAATACGGTTACTACCAGATCTAATAAGTTCTAATAATGTGTGACAGATATAGACTCACTGTGACATCACAAGTGGGAGACGCTCAGTTCTCAGCAAAAGTTACCCCACCGAACGAGGCAACTCGACTTGGAAGACCAACACAATCCACACTTCTAGCCCCTGAGCCAGTCGATGATTAAATGAGAGAGGTATCAGTCCAGAGCATACCACCAGGCATTAACTAGCGCTAGTTGTCGTCCAGCGTGATCTCTGATGAATTCCCCCTTTCCCTTTACGTACATTGCCAAATTGTATTAGTCCCGCTGGTATAACTGGGCCTGTCTTCGGTTCACGTCCACCTATTCTATTGTAATCACTTGACGGAGGAACTGCGGGAAGAGCTTCACAAGCTCCAACCAAGAAGAAGTACAGAAGGCCACGATGTTTGAGGCATCTGATATTATAAGTAATGAGGAATTCCATAAATTTTGTATGTCAGTATTTCTGACTCATTTCCCTATGCCCTTCAGGCATAGTTTATATTATATTCTGAAAATTGAAAAATGACACCTGGACACGGGAATCGAACCCGGGACCTCTGGCTTAGTACGCCAATGCTCTAACCACTGAGCTATCCAGGATTCGTCTCGTGCCCTGGGTCANTCCAGGTGTCTTTTTTCAATTTTCAGAATATGATATATAGGTGGAGTAATCCCCACTAATAAGCATAAATAATAGCTTTGGCTATTAATTCTTAATAGTTTATATTGTTGAGCGTTGAGCTCTATTTTGTTCAATGTCTTTATGACATAGTTTTTGTATGTCTGTATGTCTTACTCATTTTCTTATGCCCTTCAGACACAGTTTATATTGACATAGTTTTTGTATGTCAGTATTACTGGTTTGTTTCCCTATGCCCATATGGCATAGTTTGTTGCTTTATGCACTACCTTTCTATGTCTGTTAGGCTTAGTCGCAAATATTAAGGTCGTGTTAGTCTCCTCACACTATATGACCATGCTGCGGCTAGTTTAAAGAATAGAATTTAATATTGGACGAGACCAGGTTATCTATTGCTATGTTTAACGACCTAATTGGGTCACCAACTGACACTTGTCTTTGGTGAGTCTAACTGTGTACCAGCTTGCAGTGAGCAAACTGTGGAAGGGCTACTAGTCCATAGTAGTGGCCCGCGGGGTTTTGTCTTTAGCGTTTGGTCCTCTTGTTGAGCCTTTAATGTTAGTAATACTGATCACTATTATGGATAGTGATGTTGTCCCATTAATAGGGTAACAGATTAAAGATACTATTGATTGCTCAGGCAGTACTAATTAGGAAGAATCCGGCCATAGTATTAGTAGCATATAGTTTTCCTGGTAGTACGCCTAGTACTGATTGTAATCTTGTAAGTTTTCTAGGAGGTTATAACGTTATAATGCCTAACTGTTTTGACTCTCAATGGAGTTAACTCACGCTAATTAGCTCTTGCTAATTACCTCCCTCGTAGCTCCTTAAAGTAGGACTAATGTTGTGTGGCTTGGTTTTTGTATATTTTGTTGAGCGCAGTTGCTACCAGTCTCAGTCAGTTGACTAGTGTTAAATAATGATTAGTATGCATGTATATAGATTTAACGGCCACCACTAACAATAAGTTATAGTACCGTGGAGCCACTGCTTTTATTACATATGATAAGTCGGTATATGCCTTGCTTTAACGAGTTACTAGCTTTCATAATAACACCTATTACCAATAAGTGTGGGTAATAGGATGTTCTTAGCTGCTTCACACCTCATGCTCCTTTGTTGATCTACATATTTATTTTATTGTATCCTTTCATATTCTTATGGCTAATCGATGGATGGTTTGTTTAGTTTCTAACTGTAAATCTATGTACTTCCTAACGACATGTTTCTATACCAATAAACTGATTTTTTAAACCTGTAAAATATTCTCATTTCTGTTTCTGTACTAATAGTGTTACGCCCTAAATAGTACAATAGGGAAACAGTATCATACCTCGCACGCATGCCCCTCATTCCTTCATATTTCCCCTACAAGTTCAAGAGAATCCCATTCCCCCTGAAAGTCTGCTTTGCAATGATTATCAACAATACTCGGGCTCAGTCCTTGAAGGAAGTGGGGGTTGATTTAAGGGAAGACTGTTTCTTCCATGGCCATATCTGTATAGCATGCTTAAAGGTGACTACACCAAGCAGCCTGGTGGTTTTTGGCACCTGAGAGAAGGATGGATATCATTGTATACAAGAAAGTACTTTCAAAATAGACAGACACATAAGGAATATGACAGGGCAGTAAGGGTTGGGGTCTGCTAACCATAACAATTTTATAATTATATACAGTAAGCTCTCGACTTACACAGACTAGAGAGCTATGCAGAATCGTAGATACGATGTTGCGGAACACTTTGACTAATGCATTGCAATGCCATCTATCAAGCACCACTTTAAACATTATGGATGGCGTTCTCAGTAAGTTGAAGACCAGATGATAGTGTAATTGACATTCATTTGTCTCTAGCATGAGCGCAATATTTAGTTTGTTAGTGAATCTAAGTAGTGCTCATTGTAAGCAAAACATTTTAATTATATACTAGATAGGATACCGAATAAAGTTTAGTTTAAAAATATATTTCCCTTATTAAGCAACACCTGTTTGTATTTCATTATCTTATGAAACAACCATATGAGAAAAAATACCTTGCAAGTACATACCATTTGACCTACATTGTTTTTCAGCTTGTGCATAAAACCTCTTAACGAACTAGCTGTAAAAGACTGTACTTAGTGTTTATGGTTAATTGCAGGTTTAGGTGAGTAGTTAGCAATCTTGACCGACTAATAATGGTAGGGTTATATAAACATGGAATGCACTAGATATCATTTTACAATGCAGTTCTCCATGCTTCATCCATAAAAGTTTTTGTCTAGTTCCCTAAAACCTCTAAATACATATAATGTTCACAATCTAGTTTTTTTTATAGTATCTTTGACATAGAAAAGTACGAGTATGAACTTATGTGGGCTATATAACGAGCGTAAGTTTAGGAAATGACAACATAACCCCAGAAATGAGGACGCGATATTTGAATTTATATGCTAGATCTCATCTGCAAATGTGTCCGAGAGTTATACACTTGATATCATCCCTGAGGGAACTGCATGGTTACTATTGGAAAACAGCGTTGTCATTCTCTCGTTTTCGTGTGGTCAATCTCCCCTCAAGTATAAGATAAATTTCGCAACGCTGGTTAGTCGAGGTTGCCAGTAGCTCCTTCTTACCCCAGCACATAACCTTCACACATAACCGAGAACGAGGATATTTGACAACAGCTTACCGAAAGAGAGCTAAGATAAAGTTTTTCTCCATAAGACCTGCAGTTCCCTCAGCAATGAAATTGGGCGCAGGGTGTAAGACTTGTAGTGATTAAGATCCGCGTTAACGGGAAACTCGAGGTTTGAGAATTATCTGGGTGCAGTTAAAGGGCAGGATGGAGATATTTTTCAGTATTTGGGATATTACTGTGATTTATACAACCTCTCTTTAGTACAATGCTGGTGTATTTTAAATAACCACATTTCTAAATTTTGTAAAAGATCGTTAATATTGCGTGTTAAAACGTATTTATTTAAAGATCATCAACATATTGATGTTTAAATATGACACTACCATGACAATATATAAAATATGTGATCAAGGTCACAATAATATTTTTATAGTTAAACATGTTTACACACTCAAACTGGATAAAAAGTAACCACTACGTAGGGCTATGGTGGGCTAGATTCTAGAAGACATCGTAATACATGTGAGCTGAAAATAATAGTGAGTGGTTTGAATATAATTAACTACAATATGAGGTGAGCTGGAAATAATAGTGAGCTATGTTTGAATATAATTAACTACAATATAAGGTGATTTTGAACCAATAGTGATCTATGTTTGAATCTAATTAACTACAATATAAGGTGAGCTGGAAATAATAGTGAGATATGTTTGAATATAATTAACTACAATATAAGGTGAGCTGAAAATAATAGTGAGCTGTTTGAATATAATTAACTACAATATAAGGTGATTTTGACGTAATAGTGAGCTATGTTTGAATATAAGTAACTACAATATAAGGTGATTTTGAAGTAATAGTGATCTATGTTTGAATATAATTAACTACAATATAAGATAATTTTGGAAGTAATAGTGAGGTATGTTTTAAGTAACTTTTTTTCCCCCTACTGATATTATTCAACCTATTTGCACTTTTCCTTTGGGACAGATATATTATTGTTAACTTATATCCAGTATAGGCCATGTTCACTTTTTTCCTCTTGTTAGTGGTTAAAAGTAAAAACAATGAGTAAAAAAACAAATTATTAAAACTTTAGTAAAATAAAGAGTTATTAATTTCCATTAATACATTTTAGTACAAATGGCTTTATTTATGTTGATATTTATACCATCGTTGATCCGTCCATAATGTTCTCCAAATCCTAAATAGGTTATTTCTATCGACTTGAGCTGTTATAATAAAAGTTATAGGTGATTTACAACAGCTTAATGTTTTATCTGCTTCTACATATATTTATTTGTTTAGTTTATTGACATCATCCCATCCTTTCACTTAAATGTGCGTATGTATTTTATAGTTGCGGTCAACGATAGTCTAAAACTGTAAGAACAAATCCCGAACATTCTTAATAATCAAATATTGGTGTACAGGTAATAAAGATTTCCGGATAATGTAGGGTTACTTATTTTAGTTATCACGACAATCCTAGAGACTACTACAATTTTAATTAAACGAGATTGTGAGGGATCTGTACCCATACTAGCAACGAGAGAAAATAAATACCGCACTTTCACGGTTATGAATATTAATTTTATTCTTATTTATTTATTTATATTTTAGGGATAACTTTACCCTTCTCATTTCCCATCCTCCTACCCAATTCTCCCTTCCTCCTTACCAGAGTGACACTTTGTTGAGTTTCATAATAATATATATGTTTCTATTTCTCAATAAGCATTTGGTTTTCACTAAGGTTCCCCCTCGTATTTTTTTGAGGGGGGCTTTATCAATATATGTTTATCACTTAAAAGCTGCTTCTTGAGACCATATAAGATATGGTTGGAATTTTGTTTATATTTTTTCTCACCCCATTGCAAAGGAAGATAAATTATTAGCCTAAAAGCGTGCCCTATTATTAACTTTATAACTTATTATATTATATATTATATTAATTATATTATTTAGTATTATATTATTAACCTTACATTATTCGATTATTCTTGTGCTGTTTACATTCGAGAGCCCAACAAGATTGGTGTATGTATGGCCATCATTGTATGTGTGTGTATACAATATTACATTTGTTATTTGAAGACCCTTAATACATAATTCTTATATACTAAATAAATAAGAACTACAGTAAGGACAGCATCTGAGAAACAGCTCCAATTCAACCAACCAGTTCTCTAGCATTGACCCCATTGTTTCTGTAGACACCTTAGACCATCACTGTGTTTATATCTTTATTAATCCAGGATGATCTCTACTTGCAGTTAAACAGCACGTCGTGTTTGGGCCAGCAGATCACGTGAACTGATAAACAGTGCTTCACAGACACGGATCGTTCTTTTAGGACATTTATCAAGACCAAGATGCGACTCACACGTGCTTATTGAAATAAAGGTAGGATTTAAAGATGTGTGGGAGGATTTAACCATGGCATATTAGAACCATATTGGTCGCATGGTATAAAGATTGATTCACACGTTCGACGAAAATAGAAAGCAGAATCTGATTGAGTAGCGCAGAAATTCACATGCTGTATGTTGACCCATGATGCATTACAACGCTAAATTGAAACAGATGATTAATAACATATTTTATTTTCTAGTACATAAACATATATTTTAGATAATTCTCCTGACAGATATTTTCAAATTATAGCGCTGTGTCGTGGCACAATCCAATACATCTTTACACACGTTTTACACTAACGGGTTGCTTCAAATCTCCTCACAACGGCCAACGAAGATGTCTGCTTGCTGTTATTTCTACAGCGCATGCGTTGTCAAAATAATGTACATGCACACTGATTTGAGATTGTTGAGTTTGAGATTTGATTGGTTCTCCCATGTCAAACATCTCAGGTAGAGCGGACAAAGTAGAGATGAGTTGAACTTTGGTAGACAGCTTGCGCCGATTAGGTGGAAATCTTGTAATTGGCTTAGAGATCGTCACGTGACTACGTTTCTGTTCTGCGCTAGTTTTTCTGCGAAAGTGTGAATCCAGAGTAAGGCATACATGTTAAGCCCATGATTCTGTGCATTTCACAGATCTTATGATGAATCAACATAATATGTTAGAAAACATGAATGCTATACTAATTAGAATTCTATCTGCTGTACATAACATATAGGGTTGTGATTCATCTAGCAAAATTTGGACAAATCATAATGGCACTTAAAGATGGCTGGTCATCAGGAAAACTTTTGGTTTATTTAGTGATTAATCAACTCGATGAAAATATAATAAGTATTGCTGAAAATTTCGTTGCTCATTTACTTGGATAATAATCTGAAAATTGTGGTTCATTATGGTTCGAACCACCACTACCATTATTTGAAAAACCTTAAATTTTATCACCTGTGTTCCCCATCATCCAGTCTGTAGTTTACCATTTAGTGTGTTTGTTTATCTCTAGGGCTATGTGTGGATGAGTATGTTAAAATGCAATGAAAAGTTGTATACCATCGACTATATCAATGAAAGTGGAACACTACAACATATAATCCTGTCCAAGCAATTATGACCACCACTCTGTGTACAACTATGAATGTTAAAGAAATATGTTCAAGCTAATTTCAATCCTTGTAGACTTCAAAACTTACTATGTGGTGAATTTTTAAAATGCGAAGCTAAAAAATAAAATTTTAGTAATCCACTAGAAAAACATTTTTGCAGTTATAAATTATGTGTTATATTTAACAAATAAATAATTGCAGGACTATAATAAACATCTTAAAACTGTGAAGGAAATCCAAATTAAACAGCTGCAACTTGAAATTTCTTCAAGACTTCATTATTACATTTAAAAACATGTTCAAATTCTGAGTCTTCTCTCGATGAATAAATGCTGTGTCTTTTTATAGTATTTAAATAAAGGCTCTTCGATTATATGTTTTATTTACTTTCCTCAACACCACCCATACCAGTGAATTATCAATTTATTAGTGTTCTAAGTTTTTTCGTATTTTGGGTTATATTTTGCTTCACTAATTCGGATTAATCCTCCCATAATAAATCGAGAATATAGAGATTTACTCTATTATCAGTATTCTTGAAATATCTCTAACCAGATTATACTTTATTTCTTAGTTTATAATAATTGTTATATATATATCTAAGAAAAATATCTTTAGAATTATTAATGCATATATTTAAAAAAAAATCTATATTCTCAAATATTTCTAAATATTTGACAATAGCTTTATTTAAACGTGATATGGGTTAAAATATAATAAAATATGAATAATAAAGAAAACCCAAGCCGATTTCATTTGACCTACTAGTGATGTTTTTAGAACAAAAAATATTGTAATACAGAGTAATATTTTGAGCGTATCACAGTTTCGGCTAAACAGATTAAATCCCTTACGTGTAAACAGCTCTCCAAAATACTATATTCCCGGAAGATCAAGTAACTGTTTCGTGTCACAGACGTCAAAGAAAGTGTCACGTATTTTTAAAACGCCTTGAAAAAGAGCGCCTCATTACTGACCGGAAGGACAAAGAGAGAGAGGAAGAAAGAAAAGAAGATTAATGTTTGTTTATCATCAACAGCAGAAACATCGGCAGCAGGAGCTCTCGACAGGATGCAGACAGATCTCATCAATGGTCCCATTCACTCAGCATCTGTTGGTGTTGAGCCCGGTCCAAAAGCGTGGCTTGGCGTCGCGTCCTCCAGAATGGACGCCTCGGACGTTACTCCCCCCCCTACTCCCAACACCTTCCTTCTCCCCACCCAACAGGCGTTCCTTTGAACTTAAAACGCTGTTTGAAATCTCCGGCAGGGGATGACTGACTAGATCTAAAAACAAAGATGACAACGCTGTACAAACATTAGGATCACTTTGATTCCAGGTCAGATGTACATACTTACGACTGAGAAGTGGATGGATCTGTGGACTGCTTCGGGGCTCACATGCTTTTAGGACTAATGGAACTACTGTTTAGATTAGCTACCTCTGGGCTGGTAGCTCCTTGGGTTACTTTATGGAGCCATGTGCTGCTTGCGGGAGACCGATTTAGCTCCTTCGAATGACAACAGTTCTTAGAGGCATAAAGATTAACTTGCAGGTAGCGAACTCTTGTCATTCTAATGTCAACATTTCTTAGATGCAAAAAGATTAGCTTGCAGGCAACGAACTCTTGTCATTCTAATGTCAACATTTCTTAGAGACATAAAGATCAACTCGCAGGTATCAAACTCTTGTCATTCTAATGTCAACATTTCTTAGATGCTAAAAGATTAGCTTGTAGGCAACGAACTCTTGTCATTCTAATGTCAACATTTCTTAGAGACATAAAGATTGACTCGCAGGTAGCAAACTCTTGTCATTTGAATAAGCTTAATAGAATCTGTTCTTAAATTTTATTCAGGGAGGCGGGAGGTCAATCATTGAAATATTTAACCTTGTCCTCCACTCCAAACAAAACCTATGTAAATCCTGATTACAGGGGTGGAAGGATCCTCGTTTGATCCCAGAAGCCATTGTCTAAATAATTTTGTATATATTTATAAGCTAGTCCGGTCTTTCCAATACCACAATTTCTAGAGAGTGTTTTGTTTATCTAGTGTTAAATTATTTGGTTCTCTCTCAAGCTGACTTGTAGGTCTTGTGCCGCTATAATCTCTATGGTAATGCGCGTTCACTTCCACCTAAAGTACCATTATAATCCCTATACTTTAAATTAATCATTTAATAGTCTCGATGTTGTAATGGTTACTTATTTCACCGTGTCTAAGTAGCCTTGGGAACTGCGCTGAGGGATGAGGGATGCGGGAGGTATCATTTTGAGGAAATGTACCCAAGTGTGCATGGAGGGAGATTTGTAAATCATTTAGGTACTACATCTTCAAAACACCAAGACCAGGATTCAAAACACTACATCCCCCCCAACCGGCAAGTAAGATTAAATAATCCTGAAACTATCCACGTGCCCATAGATTAGGGTATATAATAATAAACAAACAAATAAAAATTATCTTAGACACGAGACAATACCTGATAGTTCAAAGGTAGCTTTTTGAGAAAAGGGATCAAAGTTATCGGGTTCGAAAACCATGTCCTTATTACCGTTTTAAAACTGAATTGTGTTTGATTCTGGCATCAGATCTACAGTTGATCTACACTTATTTACCACTAAATTATATTTATTATCTCATTTTACTACCTCTTTGGAAAAGAGAACCATGATGTATTGTTGATCTGCGTGTGAAATGGTCGTGAAAAATCTGCTAGTTCAGTCTGCAAGTTATCACAGTTATTATAATATGCAATGTTCTTATATTATAAATATATCGGTATATGTGAATGTTTATATAAACTTGTATCTTTGGATCAAATTTGAAACAATTTTTTTTGAATAAATATACCTGTTATATTTAAAAATACCTATTACAACAAAATACGTCACTGTAAATTCCACTTGAAAGCGCAAGACAAAGCATTTAGTTTAAAATGTTAAATTATTGGTATATTTTTTTCGGGAGCGAGTTAAAAAACAACCAATATCATGTTTAGTAATCTCTGGAATATAAGCATTTTTTTTGTCACGGTGAATAAAACTTAAACGAGTTTCAAACAAAACAGATATACTGAGAGATAACGAACTAAAAAGGTTTTCCTGCGGGCTAAAATCGATAAACGATGTGCGTGCATGTGTTTAAGCTTTACATGCAGAGTTGCTAGGCATATATTCATATACGCGTGTTCATGTTTTGGGTTTGGCGGTTAATTATTAAATGTGACGTAGACAGAGGCACTAATTAGCACTCGTTAATAATCCCCTTGGCTAGATACAAAACAATTGAATAATGGAGAGCGTCAGGAGAATTCATCCTCCCAGAGAGAGGAAGAGATATAGAGGGGGTGTTTGAGGGGTGGGTGGAGGGTCGTTAGAGTAGCTTAACGAAAGACCCTCTTGTTTTCTCCATGATGCTATCTGCCTAAGTTGGTAAGAGGGAGTGGAATGGCTCCTTCCTCTTTGCTCCCAGTGGGACCTCAAATACGGCCTGCATAAAGACTGCTAGGGGACTTTGTGCGTTAAACCTACTAAAAGAAAGGTAGGCTGAGCCCTTTAAAATGCACGTATAATGGACCCCCTCTTACCTACAAATTAATATGCAACAAGTTACCTGCTCTTGTTAGGATTTGAAAATAACATTTTGTAATTATGTTTGGGAAAGGGAAAATTTAAAGTAACGATTTATGGTCAAATTTAACTAAAATTATATTTTATAATATATGAATAAACCTATTTTATGTTATTTTAAAGGACGATATGCTAAGGAGGTTTTAAAAACATCTTTATAAAGCTATATTTACAAAGGATAAAGTTTACTAGTGGATCGTTGCAGTGATGATATGTAAGATAATAGAGAAAGAAAGTGAGAAATTGAGAAAATGTGAGATTAAGTGGTAAGTGGTCAGAGGGTAGTGTGTGTGACTGTGTGAATGTGTGAGTGAGTTTAAAATTGTGTGAGTGTGTGAAAGACAGTGTGAGAGATTGTGTAAGAGAGTGTGTGAAAGAAAGAGAGAGAGTGTGTGTATTTGAGGGAGAGTGTTTGAAAGAGAATATGTGGACGATAATATGTGTGAAATAAAATACGTGTGAAATAGAGTATGAAAGAGAGCGTGTGGGAAAGTATGTGAGAGAGTAGGAGGAAAAGAAGTAAAAAGAGACTGTGTGTTAAAGATAGTATGTGGAAGAGTGTGAGAGTTTGGATGAGAGTTTATGTGTGAGAGAGAGTGTGAGAGAGAGTTTGTGTGAAAAATATGTGAGAATGAAAGTGTGTGACAGAGAGAGATTGTGTGAGAGATATTTTGAGAAAGAGAGAGATTGTGTAATAAAGAGTAAGTGTGCGGGAGATAGAGTGAGTGTAAGAGAATAGATGGGGTGCACAAAACATATTTATTTTCTTTCAGCACCGAATCTTACTACCCGTTTGGGTTAAACGCACACATACTACTTACGCCAATGACTTTAAGGACGAGGAAGGTTATATTTATAGTAAGTGGACCCGCATTTGCGTGGTGGCGGAGTGTAAAACCAGTTTGGAAAAACCACCCTCAGTACACCTGACCGAGATTTGAACCTCGATTTCTCTGTCATCAGTAGTAGTCTACTGCGAGAATAGTTAGTGCCGTAGACAATGCAGTCACTAAAGTGGGTCCCAAAACATTCTTTTTGAAAATCAAAACTAAGTGGTAGCATGGAAACACTATTATATAGAAACAAACCATTACATAAACCAATCTACTGTTGTATAAGCAACCCTACTGTTACAGAAACAACCCTTATTTTTTATATACAACCATACTGTTACATACACAA
The DNA here is from genome assembly GCA_902151455.1 of Timema bartmani. NCBI lineage: Eukaryota > Metazoa > Arthropoda > Insecta > Phasmatodea > Timematidae > Timema > Timema bartmani. The sequence continues at coordinate 163,692 of CABFWB010000388.1, read as the reverse complement.
CCCTAATGTCATATAAACTACCCTACCTTTACATAATCCAATATACTGTTATATAAATAACCCCAATGTTAAATAAGAAAATTTAATGTTATCTAAACACCACTATTGTTACATAAACCACACTACTGTACTAATAAAAAACACCCTTTTGCTAATAATAAATAGTTTTGTTACATAAACAGCTCCACTTTTATATAAATTACTCTATAATAATAATAATAATAATAATATTTAGCACCGCGTCTTACTACCCGTCCGGGTTATACGCTTAAGTACTAATTACGCTTTCGAACCTCGATCTCCCCGTCCTCGGCGGTCTGGCTCAACACGACTAGCGCGTTAGCCAACTACGCCACCGAGGCGGGTTAAATTACTCTAATATTATACGGGAATAAACAAGCCTACCATTATATAAACAACCATACTGTACATAAACACTTCTACGTATGTACCTTAGTATCAGTCCACTGTTCAGTCAGAAGAAAGTTTATAGGGATCATAAATAAAATGTGCGCGTTTTTAAGAACTGAAGTTCAAAGATGGTGGTCAATTACTGTCCTGTTCCTTGTGTTTATGTCATGATTGATTAGAGAAACACGTCTCGTGAATCACGTTAGACGGTTATATGAGTTTCCTGCCGGTTATTGTTTGCTTTGAGATTGGCGAGTTTGTTTTTCCGGCCCACGGGCTTCCAAATAGCCGTGCATTAAGTGCATTACGTGTATCGAGACGACGACTTCAAGCACTTCTTTATTGTCACAAAGGAATGGGGATGGAAAACTTTTGAATAAAATATTTCGAGTGCTTTTCGTTGTTTATTTCTTCGTATGCAAAACAGAAAAGGAATAGGCAANAAAAAAATGGGGGTGAGGAGGTAAAGGGGGAGGGGTGGGGGGCGAAGAAGAATAGGAAAGCCTCTTCAAGTATTCTCCAAGGGCATAACTTCAGAATTTACAATGTGATCCTGTACATCCTTGTTGGGTAAATATTAATGTTCATGGTGCATTGCCCTATATCATGTTACTTTGTATGAATATTACATATGGCTCAGGCAAATGGATTTGCTATAATACGTAATATGTTTATGTCTTTGAATGTTAAGTTAAAAACGACCTAACCCATTCTGAATGGCAAGGGGGAAAATAAATACTGACATTTTAGAATAAAATAATATATATCTAAAAACAAAAAGCATGCAATTTTAAGCAGAAGTCTATGTATTCCTAGATTGTGTAAATTACTTAAATATTTTTCATATTTGAGTTTATAAGTTTTATCAAAATGTCACATATATGGGCTATGAATGATGGAGGTAGTTAGAGAAAGTGAATCCACATTATCATGGATAAGGGTAAGAAAACTGCACTGATATATCATTTATTGGATATCATGCTAGTGCACACCATTCACCCTTGGTTTAAGTTCCTACACCTAAAGATAGATAAAGTATTTATCTTCGACTTAAATTCACTCTATTGCGAGAATAATTCGTTAAAACACGTGCTCACTGGTTAGTATCCAAAATAAAATATATTTCAAGCAATATAGGCACAAACAACTTACCATTTAACTTTTTTTCTTATTAATATTTATTAAGTTCTATGGGCAACCAATTCTAAATCGGTTTTATATTAAGAAACTTTTGAAAGGGTGTTTTAGTCACCTTATATTTTTCCAACCATTTAAGAATGTATCAAAATATTGGTAGATAACTACAACAACTAATATCATAAATATTTTATGTTTTTATAGCACCTTCTAGGATAAGGTTATGTATCGTACATCAACAAGTTTAAAATATTAAGAGCGTGCATCACATAACAATCAATTCTGTGATATAGTCAGCCAGAAATCGTAAATTTACACAAACACTATTGCACGTGGATAATTTATGATTGAACATTAATGGAGATAAAAAAAGTTAATAAAAGTTACTAAAAACTGAACATTGTTAAAATATTAAATGATATTTGAGTAAAAACAGCACTGCAAAGGCCGTTTTTGAACATTTTATAATGGCTTCACAGATAAGTAAGCACTGGGCACAAATCTTCATTCTGTCTTAATAGGGACATATTGTAATTATTAACAAGAAACTTTGTCACTTTGTACTCCATTGTCACCGCGGAAATTGTCGAGTAATCATTCAAATACGAATGCACTGCACACATTTATGGCAAATCGTAGGTCTTTTCTTTTCCTTTTTACTCCCATACCTCGCGCGCACATACAAACACAGATGCGAGCCGGGAGCTGAGTTGGGCCTGCTATGATGAACTTAGAAGCTTCGCGAATATTCTATCTATAAAATATAAATTACGTGAATAGAGGCATGTATGTATGTTAATGTACCCGGCTTTCCAATGTCTTAAAAAAAGTGCTTAAGGTATCTCAAACAAGGTCTTCCAAAAATTTTGAACGGTTTCTAGGCATTTCTACAAACCTTGCGATTTGAATCAATTAAATTAGGCTATTTTTCGTCTGGTTATTACGATTACCTACTATGATTATTTATTGTTGCTTATTGATACTCATTATAAGTAAATCATTGCACATTATAAGTATTTCTAGTATCAATAAGCAACATTAAATAATCATAGTAGGTAATCGTAATAACCAGACGAAAAATAGCCTAAATTAATATATATGTACATATATACATATATATGTTAGGTCTCACCGGGATTTGAATCCAAAGAAGTTTGTCAGAGATCATCAGGTGACGAATGAAGCATCCTCGCCAAAGTCAAGGCCTCTTGTTGACTAAGCTACAAGTTTATACAAACTTTGCTAAACATTTTCCTCGCTCTAAGGATCTGATCCTTCCACCTACAGCTCATAAGATTAGAGAGGTTTACCAAGCAAAGAGGACTCTCAGCCAAAGAAGACTTTGCTCGACTCAACCTTGTCTGATTAAAAATTTAAAAATCCTAACAGCTCGTCCAAAGCTGACACCAAGGTACATAGAACCAGTATGTTTACCCTTAATTGTTTCTAATGTAAGGAACACCAAATAGAGTCTATTTTTACAAATACGGGTATTCACACCAATATAGAGGAAGGGAGGGAGTTCACATTTAGAGTAAACATACTCACATTAGCATGAAAAACATTTAGAAAAATCACCCTCAGTGCACCCTGTCATGATTCGAACCCAGAGTTCCCCAATACCAGTAAATTAAATCAGATGATATTCTGAAAATTAAAAAATGACACCTGGACACGGGTTAGATTCCCGTGTCCAGGTGTCATTTTTTAATTTTCAGAATATGATATCTAGATGGAGTAATTCCCACTAATAAGCATAAATAATAGCTCTGGCTATTAATTCTTAAATTAGATGATTCTGACACCTTAGTCTGCGCACCAACCGTTGTGAGACTCATATTACCTCTTTGTTAAATTTAACTAATTGAACTTAACTATGATATTATATTTTCCTCAGTCCGGTGACGACAAGTTCTAGGTTTGAATCTAGGTGTTTTCTTAAATTGTTTCCCACGCTTTCTCAACGCAAATGCGGTTATCATTACTCTAGATTATTTATCCTCATCCTTATACCTACCGCATTTTTAATTTGTGTGCGGATAACTCAGATGGGTTAGAGCTTTTTTTATATAGATTAATAAAAAGAGAAGAGGAAGGGAGGCAGTTGACTAATAAATAAATGAATGGTAGATCCAAGCTCGGCGGTATTTTTTTGACAATTTAATACATTTATAAGGTAATTGTAAGTTTGTTTTAAAATGATAATTAGGGGCTTATATAACCTCCCACAAATGACGTTTTAGTTGAAAAATTAATGCCTCTAATACCATTTGTATTTTTTTCAAATAAAAATTAGTGTTTCTATTTTGCATTTTTTTAAAAAATTTGATGCTTTTAATCAAATTATTTCGTACACAATAAAAAATAACAGCTTTGTTAAACCTTTTGAGGGTGTTACTCATCTTACTGTACAGCTGGGATATTGGAAACTTATACTTAATCAGGGACACCAAATAGTAGGTTTTTAAACAACTAAGAGGAATACACATCAATAATTGTACTTTTTAATGGAAGATAAATGTTTTAAACAAAAATATTAACTATATTTTCCTTGATATTATAGAGGATGGAAAAGTATCAAATCTTGAAAGCATTAAAATTAAGACTACTAAAAGTGAACCTTGTTAACTAAAAAAAATTATCAACTTGAAATTTAAAAAAAATTATCACCAATTATTGCTTTCTAATAAACTTTATACGGTTAATATTATTATTTTATTTATTTTGATATAGAAATATGTATTTGATTATTTCTGAAAATACAGAGGGGGAATGAAACAAATTCAGGAAGATATTTATTTCTGGAGGTTTAAGGGGCAAATTTATGTCGGGGAGAAGTTCCTCCCCCTTTTTGACTCTCCCTGAGTACATCCCCATAGTGACACGTAGAACCCCCAAATTAAATATTTACAATTAAGATTATTATTGCATCACGGTACGTTATCAATACATCGTATATGTGTGAAAAAGTAAGACATAAAATTGCAACAAAACATTTAAGTATAGTTTTATTTTCTTAACCACAATTCAAAGCTATTTAAAAAGGTATGTATTCTACGTTTATTTATCGTAAGTTGTTGAATCGGCTTAAAATCAATTTTCATTTAAACAATTTGAAAATCAGGTTATATAGATGTTTCCAGGTTATTTTTTAGCACCGCGTCTTACTAGCCTTTCGGCTTATACGCTTATGTAATGATTACGATAATGGCTTCATGTTTCAGGGACCTAGAGAAGTCATATTAATAATATGTGTACCCTCATTGGCGTGGAAAGAAAGTGAATAATGAGTTTGTAAAAACCATCCTCAGTACACCCAACTGAGTTTCGAAACTTTACCTCCCAGTCATCGGCGGTCTAGTCTAATGTGAGAGAAACGTGTTAGACCACGCGGCCACTGAAGCGTTTGGTAATGTTTCTAAATCTAGTTGCAAGAAGACGAGGAATGTTGTCATTTAAACTTATCACTAGATTATTGTTTTAAAATAAGTGGTTTGGAGTAGTAATAAAATAAATGGTACGGAGCTCCGCACGGACTTTCTCACTACATTGTTTAAAAATGGAGATATTTAATCAGAACTCATAATATACGTGAAACGAAATCATATACACTAGCAAATCCGAGCAAAAATTGCATTATATTTAAGTAAGACTTTTTTTGAATCCCAATTTTAAATTTTATTTTTAAAGAATTAAAGTCTTCATGTGTATATATGGACCAATAAAAAAGATCGATATTGGGTTTACAAGGGTCAAAACTTTGTAATATAATTTCGACTTCCGATTAAAATTTTCGACATTTTATTAGGTGTTGCACATCTTCAGATCATCGCATTGCTACTAAATTCCTCATTTATAAATTTGGACCAATAAAATAGTTAGATATTAACTATTGAATCTAAAATGATAGAGATAGATCATTTCTGTACAAACATTTCCCCTAAAAGGTTGAAAGAAAGAGAACATACACTTTTTGAGAGACTTACTTATTTAATTACTCATTGGCATTAGATAATTATTGGGTTAAACTTAGGTAGGATCTTTGTACAACTAAAGCTCACAAAATTGTGTTAATATATTTGCCAATATCTAAGAAACTAAAGGTTTTATAAAAATATATTTCGAATTAATTTTTTTACTTTTTATAGTATTACAATTTTACAATGATAAGTTATTTAGTATCTCAGATAGTTGTGGAGATATGGACATTTCTGCTTCTGTAAAGTACACTAAAAGTCATTTTCATGGGATAATGACAGTAGCCATTTTGTTTATAATCTTAATCAACGCCTAGATACGAGCTTTAATCAAAATCGTTACAACCGATTTTGAGAAAATAAATTTTTCTCTTTTCACCCTTTAGTAAACTGCTCTTAATTTTAGGGTTAGACAGACAGACGGCATTGCAAAAAACCCTTTTAGGGTTCGGGGGGTCATTAAACGTCGACATCCATCAACATATCGAGTTAGATTTTTTTGACGGTTGTAATACTTTGCCTTAAGTGTCAGAAAAGTTAAAAAAATATGTGTGTACGCATATAGCTTGAAAACTATTGGTTATATAAAAATATATTTCAAGTAAAAGATGTTTATTATAAATATACCTACCTGTATGATATGATAAGTAGTTTCATATCTCGAAGTCTTAAGGAGATATAATTAAAAATTGGAGTCTACTCATCAGATCATAACCCTTAAAGTCATTTTGACGAAAAATTGAGAGTAGCCATTTGGTTTGTATTACTGATCAAAGCTTAGAAATGAAATTTAATCAAAATCGTTAACACCAATTTTGATAAAATCGATATTTTCTCTTTACACCCTTAAGGAAACTACCATTAATTTTAGGGCTGTATATGCCATTCAAAAAACCCCTCGGGACAACACTATGAAAGCCCTAAATACCCAGTTTTAGCCCAATCGGTAAAATAGTTTAGGATCTAGTACGAGTACAGACTGACAGACAGATGAACAGACAAACAAACGGCATTGCAAAAACTATTTTATCGGATTTGTGGGGTCATGAAACATCTGGATTCATCAAAATCTCGATTTCAATTTTTTTGACGATCACAATACTTTCTCTACCTGTAATATAGCGAGAAAGTAAAAAAAAAAAGGTCACACTTAAAATAATCAACTGAACACGATCTAAATTTTAACCTACTATCCTAAAATCTTTGATAAATATAGTCTAGCATAATTTAATAAAAATAAATATACATTAAACTTTCAACCAATATCATCTTTGAAGTTTATCAAATTAGTAATTAGAAAATTGAATCCGAACGAAATATGATATAATTGGCCTTTATACAACGTGTTTCTAAAACATTGCATCAAACTTTGGCAGGATACTCCTTGGGTGAAATTAGAATAATTCTCATAAGCAACCTAGGGTCTATCTTCAATATTCAGGGCGGTATACACCCCTAAAGACAGAGCTTAAAACGACTGTTGTGTGAAATATTATGAAAACTGCTTAGGGTATTACAACGAATCTTTGTATACTACTTATTGAAACCTTGATCATTAATAAACTAAATGTGCTGTTACCGTTACCCACCCCCTTTATGTAAAAAAAGACGGGGTTGTAACACTTTTTTCTGCAATAAAATATGTCAGAGTAAGTATTACCAATTTTTACTTAAGATTACAAAACAGGGAATCAAAATTAACAAAAAAGGTGTCTTGGAGAAACTGTCTAGCTTTCCCCGTTTCTGAGATAATCACACAAGTTTGAGATCAGAGCCAAGTGCAAATGCCTGCCAGGTAGGCAGCCAGAATCGCAGTTTTATTTCGCAATGCAGTCGTTTAACCATTTTTACCGGCACGTGTGACTATGTATCACGTACATTTGGTAAACAAGGCTGGTTTGTGTGTTATGATGGAGAAACTCTGATACTTTTCCTTCTTCATAAGCTCCGATGTGTTGCTATTTATTACATTAGTGAGTTATGCTTACACAGTTCACACTTGGGTGGGATTTTATTCATTACACTCACTGGAATATTGAAAGCTACATTAAGAAATACAAATTGTAGTTATTGCATGTTTTAGTTCCTAGCTTCAAAAGCAGATTCATAGCAAGTGTTCAAAATGGTGGCCCCTAACGTTATTGCAATAATTGAGGCGACGTATCAATGACTGGCGTACTCTTTCGAAAACACGTGGAGTTTCTTGAACCTTATCACATGCAGCAACTATCCTGGCTAACAGGTCTTCCTCAGATTCAACAGCTGTCTCGTACACCAAAGCTTTGACAAAGCCCCACAGAAAGAAGTCTAACGGATTTAGGTCAGGAGAGCGTGGTGGCCACGCAACAGGCCCACCTCTTCCTATCCATCGGGCAGGAAATGCAGTGTTGAGGTAGTCACGCACAGCTCTTGTGAAATGAGGTGGGGCACCGTCATGTTGTAGCCACATGCGTTGTCTAACGGAGAGCGGTACATTCTCGAGGAACTGTGGCAATGCAAATTTCAGAAATTGGTAGTAGATGTGGCCAGTCAAACGTCGTGGCATCAGGTAAGGGCCAATGAGATGGTTACCCACAATGCCTGCCCAGATGTTGACAGAAAATCTATGCTGGTTGCCCATGATGATAGTTGCATGAGGGTTCACGTCATTCCAAATGTGACTATTTGTACTATTAAAATAGCCGTCTCTGGTGAATGTTGCCTCATCGGAAAACAATATTATAGTGGAGAAATCAGGAACCACTCCGCACTGCTGCAGAAACCAGTCGGAGAATTCATGTCGAGGAGCATAATCTGCTGGCCCCAATGCCTGCACCTTGCGCATGTGGTACGGATGCAGCAGCTGATCATGCATGACACGCCATACTGTGGAATTGGACACATTCGTTTGATGCGCAATGGCACGTGTGCTTGTTGACGCGTTATCATCCACATAATTCAGTACCTCTTCTTCGACAATTGGAGTGCGAACATTCCTCGGGTGACCAGCTCCCCCTCGTAGCTGAAATGTACCTGTTTCACGAAGTCGCTGAGTGACATCGGTGAAGGTCCGGTGATAAGGTTGACGTCGCGCAGGATATCTATCGTGGTACAACCGTGCAGCTGCTCTTGCGTTTCCTCTAGCTTCACCGTACAGCATGACCATGTCTGTCATTTCTGCGTTTGTGTACTTTGCCATTTGACTAGTAATACGCGCAACATGCAGTGAAGTCGTGTGGACTGATGCAGTCTGCTCGTGGAGGGAGGGGAAGATAGTGATAATAAGAGTGGGGGAAAGGAGGGGGGGTGAAGCAACACAGCTTTATTGGCTCCCTACCTGGCAGGAATTAACACTTGTCTTTGAAATTAAACATGCATGATTATCTCAGAAACGGGGAAAGCTAGACAGTTTCTCCAAGACACCTTTTTTGTTAATTTTGATTCCCTGTTTTGTAATCTTAAGTAAAAATTGGTAATACTTACTCTGACATATTTTATTTTAGAAAAAATGTGTTACAACCCCCCCTTTTTTACATGATGGGGGTGGGTAACGGTAACAGCACATTTAGTTTATTAATGATCAAGGTTTCAATAAGTAGTATACAAAGATTCGTTATAATACCCTAAGCAGTTTTCATAATATTTCACACAACAGTCGTTTTTAGCTCTGTCTTTAGGGGTGTATACCGCCCTTAATATTAAAGATAGACCCTAGGTTGCTTATGAGAATTATTCTAATTTCACCCAAGGAGTATCCTGCCAAAGTTTGATGCAATGGTTTAGAAACACGTTGTATATAACATTAGAGATAAATAGATGCTGAACTTACTTTCCTTGTACTGCAGTACGTTTGGATGCTTCTCGTATATTACGAGACACCGATGGCAGTTATCCATCCTGGAAACACAAAAATACATAAATTAATCCAAGAAAACCACTTCCCAAAAATGCAATCTCATAGTAATATATTTGATATGTTTTACCATAATTTTATATCTTTTGAATTTTAGATAATGTAAATACATTTAAAAAAATCCATCGATATTTTGAGAAATATATTATGGACCCTCTAAATTTGTAAAAATATAGTGTTTTCTTTGATTTGACATATATGTAACTGGAAAAATAAATGGTCATAGATGTCTCTTTTAACTTCAAAGATGTCCCTTCCATTTAACTTGAAAGGTGGCTGGCTTACCATGTTTAGTTCCACCATGCTGTAGAGAGTGTCTTTCGGGGTAAAATTGAGATTGTTTGAATGTATTTGTATACAAAAGACTTGTATTATTTTATTATGAAAACACTGCTAAGTAATTGTAAATAAATATACTAAACATGCCAATATTTTAAGTAGATTAAAGAAAACAGATCAAGATTTAAAATAATTCTGAAGAAGTGATACGGTATACATTTAATACACATTATTAATTGGCTTTCTGTCAACACAAGTATTTGGAATATTTTTTAAATTTTTAATTATTTTCAAAATGGTAGCTTGTTCCAATCATTATACACTTCCGTTTTCCCAAGATTATGGCAAAATCTTCCTAACTTCGTCGTACCTTTAAGGTCATATGTCAATTAAAAATGTATCGAACAATTTTAACCAGTGTATAATTATTAGCAATAAATAATGATTCAATGATTTAAAATCATTACAGTTCCTGAGTTAAAAATTGTAGAACTTGCTATTTTATGCGTATCAGTTATTATTGTTAAGGTAAAATAATTCATGTATGGGGCTTAAATTTAGTCTAGCTAGATATGCATAGTATATGTACATAGTGAAATATTTTGAATCTGTGAAGCAAACTATTATTCAAAATTATAAGCAGATTAATTATGTTAAAATTAGAAAGTTTTTAATACGATGTCAGAATTGTTGTTTTTAAAAGATTATCATTTAATTTTATCTTTTTTTGAAGAACATAATGTCATTATTTTGAATTAATTTTCTTTAACCTAACTCTATTTGTTAATAATTTAATGATAACAAATTGATCATCGCAAGTATAGATTTGAAATATACATTTAGTGAAGTTTCTTTTTTTGACTGTAGCGATCGTAGTGACAACAAAAAGATAATATCACAGGAATAGACAGTTTAATGACACTGTCCTTTAATAAATCGATTTTTCTTATCATGACGGTTTTTTCTTTAGAGGAATGAGTGGCAATGCTACAGGATACATTTACAAGAAACATAATTTAGTTTCTGCCTTTTTTTCTCTGTCCTTAGGTCACATTGAGCTTGAGAAATATTCTATTAATTTTTTATGTTTCAATACAAATTGGGAAAGGGACGCTTCTGATGGTATATCACAACATGTTCCAATATTTTTACATATTGTTTATCTAAATATTATAATTTCCTTCATGATTCTATGAATATATGTATCCAATTTATCTTAAAGTCAGTCCATTAAATATTTTAAAGTACCTTTACAGAATATGAAACATTTTTTAAAAAATGTTTAATTTTACTATGTAGTTTTTATTTAGTTGCTAATTTTTATATGTACCATCACTACACTGACAAAATTCGAACACAAAATGTAAGCTATGTGACATTTGTTTTCATATATCTACCTTAAAAGAGTGACCTAACATATGAAGGTAATTTATTAATACATAAATGTAACACTCTAGACCCAGAGAGTATGAAAAAAACACTTTCGTAGAATAATATTCCCGAGTAAGCTCATCCAGAATCTAAACTCAAGACAAACGCGGCAAATCCAGGTTATCTCTTTCAGTGACGCATGTCAAAAATGGAACATTACTTTTCTGTCTTCCCACTCTAAATGTATTAAATCAAGTGAAAGTTTGCAAATATAAAACTAGCTTAAATTTATAAGCTCACAAATTAAATTGAGTAATGCATTGGCAGTTCACTTTCTGAAATACTAGAGTAAAACATTGTAGGTCATTGTAAATAAAACAAGAAGTGGTAACATATTCAGTTTCTTTTTGGAAGTACAGTTAACTCCCGATTATCCGTACAGTGTACTATATACTCAAAATGGGCAAATCCCTTAAAAAGTTTGTATTATTACTCTTCTGCCTTTTTCCTTATCCCGCTATGTATTTTCCCTAACATCAGCTTGTCAGATAAGAGCGTGTCATCTTCCTGTTACAGATTATTAAGCAGGTCATGAGTTCATTCTAGTGCAGTCCCCCTTGCATAATCTTTTTGCCTCCCTGGCCATTATCTCTTCCCTAGGGATTTCTGAGTACAACAATCGGTAGCCCTGTATTCTCCATCAACGAGGCGTTATTCAAAAACGGATCCTCTGCTGTTGGCGATGCCATGGCTAAGCCGCAAAGCAGATAATCGAGAGTTTACTGTACTTAGAGAGAAAGATAAGAGCTATCCATTGTTGACCACCCTCCTCTTCGCACGTCCCTTCCTCCAACCTTCCTCTCTCCCTTCTCCCCCTCGTGTTAGATTCATTACCAAGATGTCATAGACTCTCTTAGACTCAGACATGCTAAATGGTCAAATGAGCTTAAGATCAGGCAGATTAAGGTCGGTCCGTGTAAATGCCATTTGCTATTCGGGTTCTGTATCTTGGTTGAAAAGTAGTAGTCTCATAAGATGTATGATTTAAGATAAGAACCGATTTATTGTCAGTCCTTTGTGGGAGGATTGTTGATCTAACGTAAGGTGTAAGTTTCTAGCTGACAATTTCTCTAAAATAAAACCGTCTCCCTAGAAACAAAAAATAATCCTACAAACCAACCCCGAACGATAAGGAAGGTATATGCGCGATCAGCCTAGCCAATGAAACGACTAGAGAAACCAGTTATAATCACCTGAATAAAGTTCAGAATACTTGGAGCTCTCCCTATGGATACATCGTTAGTGAAAAGATTCACTTGTATACTTGTCCTAAAGAGAGTTCTTGCTCAAGCCATTTCTCTTTGTCTTCTTTAACTCTCCATTATTCTGGCTACTCAATTTGCACACATTCCTTAAACCTACAAATCTATTCCTTTATTCAAGATATCCTTTCTCCTTGAGCACAACCCGTCCCCAATCTACATGTCTGTAAGAGCTCGCCATTTCTTTGGCAAACGAACCCAAGAGGAGGGCTTATTCGGATATATTCCTGGCTGCATGTCAAACTGACATTATTTTATTGGGAGAGAATTACATATGTCCCTATAAGAGGTTTTAATAGATGGGTTAATCTACTCCCGAGATGACTCGATACCAAATGACCGAATAAAATATGCCATGCTAGGAAGAGCATTATGGTGTGCAGGATAATTTTTCATTACGCCATCTTATATTCCTCTCCAGCAGTTGTAAACAACGGCTATAAGATCAACAAAATGAACTGTATCAGAATCTATATCAAATTATGGATTAGATACAGCATGTACTTTAGGGGCTTATGCCAGAGTCCTCCACCAACTGGAGGACCTTCAGATATTAAGTGAAAAGTTATTGAATTTGTGAATGATGAATCAAAGTATATGTACTATAAATTATATATTTTATTAACAATTAAATTAATATACTGTTTATTTTTTCGTTACAGACATACTGTGACAAAAATAAACAACACTGTACTTACTGTATGATTAAATATTGTATTCTCTATCTTTTGTTTTCCTTTTGAAAATATTATTGGGAGCCTCACAGTCCCTGTAGCCCAGGGTTCTACAGAATATTAACCTGGCCTTGATTTAATAAAAGAGTCCATAAAGATCTACATTTTGTACTTGATCTACATTACGATGGGCTCTAACACCAGTTCAGTGCTACCTGTGAAGGGTTTAACTTTTTAGTAGAGTCGTGGCAAGGACCGCAAACAGTGATATCTATTGTGACATTTACCTGCGGTTTTTGGGGAGGTATTTACCATTACTTGACTTTGCGTTTCAGCTCAATTCTATCTAGAAATACGTTAGTTCCTGAGACCGTGTGACTGAGAACTCTTGTGGATGACTTTAGTTCACAGGTTCAGTCATTATTTTCATGGGGGGGGG
>CABFWB010000388.1:117315-138673 GCA_902151455.1 Timema bartmani | reverse complement strand
TCTTAGGTGGACAAAGATGCGCCTCTTTTCTCATTGATTCTATATCATTGTATATTATTTTATGCGTGTTCTTATGTGGAGTGGTGATGATACAATGTACATTATTCCGTTCAGAAATCTTACGAGTTTATAGAAAGAGAGAGAAAGTCTGTGCGGTGTGCCGTACCATTTATTTTCTCTTTAAATTAAACTATCGAAATGAATTTAAGCTGGGAAATAACTATCTTTTATTTCTACTTGAAACATAAGTTATATTTATAAGATTATTTTGCTTTAACAAACCACAAATAACTGGGAATAGATAAACAGAAAACATTTACATCACCCACTACGTCCTTATAACAAGGACATTGGAGGATATGTCGTGTTGTAAATTTGCTTCTAAACCTATTCCAATTTATTTTTTTAACCACATCTTGGAGTTTATTTCTCTTTCACTTGAGTGTAAAAATGGGCCGTATTAGTCCCCTTGGTCCATTTCGTTTTTCCTAAACTCCGCTACGTTCCGCGTGTGCCAACAGCTTCTCCCCTGGTCCCTCCCCCCATGTAATGGCAAGAGTGTTGGGAAGGGGCAGGGGGGGACATCTTTATTGGCCTCAGGCGACCTATAATGGCAACCTTAGCGCTGTACCAGTAAGGGAGCTCACACTGGAGCTGACACGACCCAACTATGCTACATAAAACTGATCATTACGTGACGGTTTGACCTCAAGTCATGACTGCTGGGCCTGTCAATAGTCATAGAAACCAGCCTCTGAGGTCGAATAATGTAAGGCGTTACTCTCGCAATAGATTTGGCTGCCAATGACGGTGAGATCGAAGTTCAAATCCTGGTCGGATTACGTGAGGATATTCTTTCATGTATAGTTTCCCGATCTCCCTTTACGCAATTTTGGGTTCATGTCCTTTTAATTTTAGCTAATTTTTATAGAGGGAGGGCATAAAAAAGTTAAATAAAAAATCATTCAGTACTCAAAGCTAAAATTCAAACTTCAAACTCCCTATCAGCATAAAACCAGGCAAGTCGAGAATGAAGCCTTAATTCGCATGCTCACTTGTTCTTGGGTTATCAAAAATAAGTTATTTTAAAGCGAATAATCTTTGAAATTTAGTGTGAACATATTTTAAGCACAAATATCCTAAATGATAAATTTACCTTAAAATATAACATTTGTTTCATGATTGAACCCATTATTAGTATTTGCGTATTCATAATATTACATTTTATTTAGCATTTAGTTGGCAGCCATGTCGAGTCTAGATATAAATCTTGAAGAAGATGCGAGAAAAGATCTGGTATTCATAGACACAATTCGAAAACTGAACAGTTCGTTTCGCTGTTATTTATATCTCCTTGGGGAAATATCTGGCTATACAGTTGGACACACTGTTTTCGTTTTGGGCACCTGTTCCAAATATATTAAAATTAAATAAAAAATAAAAAAATTAATGTTTATTTTAAGAAATATATACTAATTTCTTATTACGAGAAAACCAATTAAAAAAACTTTTATTTTAAATTTCAAAGTATATAATTGTTTATAAGGTTTGTATTTGTTTGTACTCAATTATAAACAAACTATGAAATATCACTAACCGTTATTTGATAAGTGAGATTTTTTCTCGTGTTGCACGATCTAAAACAAACATTTTGTTTTCTGGTGGTAATTACTCACCAACATGCTGAAAAGGGGGCTTAAAGTATAAACATTGCAGTTGAATTTGTTTTAATTCATACGTTCAATCAGATTACCGTCGTTTAGCTTTCACTGAACTAAACCATCGTTTAATTGAAAAGGCAAAGTAAAAAAACACCGTCTGGAAAAAAAACTGTTTATAATTTTATTTGCGGTATTTAACGTGCACTTTCTTAAACGACTGATTATATTAGTAAACGGCTTATAAATTTAAATCTGGAACGTACATAATAGGTACTCATCAACTCAGCCATTAATTCATCACACTGTAAGGTGAAACCCGAATTTCATAAATGATAGGTTTTCAGGTAACCAGGCAACGAACCCAGGACACTTAGCTCAGGAGGCAGGCAGGCTACTGACTGAGTTAAGGTGTCCGAGAAAAATAAGCTTATCAATTAGCCAATTAGGTCCAAACACAGGCCAACCGTGTCCAAGTTAAAATTGCCAGTTTAACAATGGGTAGAGTGTTAATTAAAAATGATCATAATTTTAAAACATGATGATGTAATTTAAACTATTTCGATATCAATATGTTAATTTTATTACTCATGATTTAAAAGTATTTTAAAAACTTTGTGTGTGAATACAATGACTCCATCCTCTCAATTTCCATGAAATGGTCTACAAACTGAACAATTTTTTGAAATGGACTACAAATTGAACAATTTAAGTGAATTGGACTACAATTGGAACAATTTCACTAAGTGGGCTACAAACTGAACAGTTTAATTGAGTTGGACTACAGATTTAACAATTTCATGAAGTTGATTACCAAATGAACAATTTAATGTAGTTGGAATTCAAATTGAATATTTTCATGAAGTTGGCTACAAAGTGAAGCAATTAATGGATTTGGAATACACATTTAACGATTTCATGAAGTGGGCTACAAACTGAACAATGTACTAAATTGGACTACAAATTGAACAATTTAAGGAAGTGAGCTAAAAAAAACTGAACAGTTCAATAGATTTGGACAATTTCAGGAAATGCTCTACTAACTGAACAATTAAATGGAATTGGACTACAAATTGAACAATTTCAGGAAGTGGGGCACAAACTGGACAATTTAATGGAGTTGGACTGCAAATTGAACAAGATCATAAAGTGGTTCACAAACTGAACAATATTTAATAGATTTGGGCAACAAATTGAACAATTTCATGATTAGGGCTACAAACTGAAAAAATTATGAAGTGGACTACAAACTGAAAATAAAATATTTTGTTTGAACGTTAAACAGTAAAGGTTGTTGATAGGGATAGATATTGGAATGGTATTGTAAATAAAATGCACCCACAGTTGTATTTAGAGGGTAGGAGAAATTCATAGTGGAAAACTACCTTCAGTGTCCCCCTTCCGAGATTCTAGCGCTGACAGACGAAGTTGATACCCTAGAACATGTACCTTAGCGCAATACAGCCCTGTTGTTCCAGCAAGTTCCGAGAATAGCTTTTATTTCCAACAATCAATTGATTGATTTGAGAACAGTGCACCGTAAACATTTTCTTGCTTCTTTAATTAATAAAATGAGGCATTTACTTAAGGTGCAGCTGAAGGGAGCGAACGTATTTTTACAGTTTTTTTAGAATTTTTTTTTCCAAAATAAATCAGATATTTCTCCAGTAGCAACATAGAGTTTAGTTTTCTGCACGTGTTAATATCAACAGATCTTGAATATTTGTCAAGGGTGTACTGGAAGTTTGTCAAAACCTTTTAAATAATAAGAAAAAGTTTTGACAAAATTCCAGTACACCCTTGGAAGATATTAAAAATCTGTTGATATTAAAATGTGCAGAAAACTAAACTCCAAGTTGCTACTGGAGAAATATTTGATTTATTTTGGCCAAAAAAGTGTAATGCTATAAAAACTGTAAAATTACTCGCGCTCCCTTCTGCCGCACCTTAAAACCAGTAAGGTATATGGAAAAGAATTAATATACATTGTTGCAGAAACGTTCCACCAACAAGCAATAGTGAAAATAATATTCATTTTTACAGACACATTATAATAAAAGAGGGACATCTCGGCTAACCAAAGAGTATAACAAGCAAAGCAACTCATTTTCCAGACATTTAAGTAATTTAAAATAAATGTTATTGTAGGTGTACCACACAGATATTCTCTCGCTTTTATCGTAAAATAATCATTTACCAAAAACTTTTAGAATTTGTGAAACGAAATAATAGGTTACTAAAGATTGCGTTACCATTTCAGATCAAAAGTTTGTATCTTGCTTTGTAATTTTAGGTGCTACCAAATAAAAATACCTCTTCAAAATCCGCTTTCGTAATTCTTACGAAATTTTTACATACACACCCCTCATTCAACAATAGATCTGACCCGCCTCGGTGGCGTAGTTGGCTAACGCGCTAGTCGTGTTGTGCTCGACTACCGAGGACGGAGAGATTGAGGTTCGAATCTCGGTCGGGTGAACTGGGAATGGTTTTTCCCAAAGGGTTTTCCATTCTACTTGCACGCAAATGCGGGTTCACTTCCTCTAAATTCAACCTTACCAATTCCTAAACCATTAATGTAATCAGTACTTAAGCGTATAACCCGAACGGGTAGTAAGACACGGTGCTAAAAAAAAACAAAAACAATAGAACTGACCATGAATAGTTTCCACAATTCTCCCCTAAGCCAAAGTCTTTTTCACTTTTGGCGAAATTTAACTATAGTAAGAGTGGCAGTAACACCAGCTGCGATATGCTGACGCATCTTGGAGAGGGTCTGTGAGAAGTTGTTGCTCGGTGTCCGGATAGAGGTTGGGTGTGTGCGCGCGTCATGTTGCAGTCACTAGATACTTGTATCTAGCGATTATCGCTCAGTGTGTACTAGGCTTTAATAGTACCACAACTTAGAGGAAGTGCAGGTAGTATGGAATACCGTTTACTTTTTTAATAATATCAAAGCTTGTTTTCACATTTTGTCATTGGGATTCATATTAAACTTATAATTAATATGTTTTTAACTATTTTTAGTGCTTAAAGCAAAATTAATAACTGTGAATGTCCTGTAGGAGCACTTAAAAGAGAGATGTGGAACAAATGAGGTTAATATGGAATACTGCATATTTTATGTAAAAAAAAAATTATATTTACTAAAACTAACAAATGTTTGATTAAAAAGTGTAAAAAAACATGCAAATAATATGTGTAAAGCAATAAAATAGTATTAATAACGACCCGCCTCAGTGGCGTAGTTGGCTAACGCGCCAGTCGTGTTGAGCCAGACCACCAAGGACGGGGAGATCGAGGTTCGAATCTCGGTTGGGTGAACTGGGGGTGGTTTTTCCTCAATGGTTTTCCACTCTCCCTCCACGCAAATGCGGGTTCACTTCCTCTAAATTCAACCTTACCAATTCCTAATCCATTAGTGTAATTAGTACTTAAGAGTATAACCCGAACGGTTAGTAAGACGCAGTACTAAAAAAAAGTATTAATAACGAATCATTGAAATAATACATTATAATTAAAAATAATTAATTAATAAATCAGTATTAATAATGAATTATTAATATATAATATACTAAAATATTGTATAAGGTTACATCGTTCTCTTGATAGATTTCTTAGGTGTTAGGAAAAATGTTTAAGATTACGTTGACAAAATTAATCACTTGCCAAATACTTGAAAAATGTGCGGGCATTATGGAAGAGTAGTATTCCTTATTGCCCGACTCACCATTTTTTATTTTTTGTTAGGTTATAATAAAATTACAGTAAAATAATGTTTTAACTCAAAGATAAGCATGAGTGAGCCTTAATCTAATGATTTGATTATAATTAATAAGAACAGTAGAATAAAGAAATATAGCATGATAAACACTAGCCTGCAAAAGTTTTTGTGACAGCCAAAACAATCGTCTCTCACAAAACAATTAGTTGATCTGTCTAAGTGAAGGCGTCACTAGCTGTTCGAAATTGTTTTCTGTAATAGTTGAAATAGTTAACGATTGATTGTGACACTTAATATATAACAAACAATAGTATTCCGTATCGTCCAAATATTCCATAATAGCCGCATCTCCTCTACTAATAATAAGTTAGTTCGTATCTCAAATAATTGGGGAGAAATAATGAAAAGTGGAAAATTTCCTATATGTAAGGTAACCTAAAAGTAATTTTCACGAAAAAAAATGAAAATCCCCAGATAGCTCGCAAACTATTAGTTTTATTGAAATATATTTCTTCAAGCACCAGTTTTGAGTTTTAAAATCCCTACAACTTTGTGATGATAAGTTATTTAGTATATCAAAGATTTGTGGAGATATGATAAAAATAGGAGATAAACTCTTATGTATAGTAATCCCTAAGTGGTTTTATTGGAAAAATTAGATTTCTAATTTGTTAAGTAATAATAAACAATGTATATTTAAAAATTTTAATCGAAATCGTGAGAGCCCATTTCCAAGAAAAATAAGGTTTTACCCCCTCTGGAGATTCCTAAATACCACCATGTACTACTACTAAATAGGTAAAATGAGTTCGGCTCCAGGCCGAGGTACAGACACACTGACAGCATCGCGGAAACAATTTTTTCTGTTTCAGAAGGCCATGGAACATCGACATCCATCATATACTGCCTCTATCCAAAAAGTCACGAGAAATTAAAGCAGAGTTTATTTTATAGCTTCCCTAAATTTGAAGAAATACATAATTCTAAGTAGAATATCAGAATTTTTGTTTGTTTAAGACACAACCAATTAATTGTAATAGTATTATTAACTCAGACAGTAATAACAATAAGTTTACTTTTAATGTTGTTTAATATACGGTTTCTCGTCACCTTGACGTCACGACTAATTATTATCTTAAGAAAATAATTTAATTTCAGCTTAAATCTAATTTTAAACAAACTGAAACATTGCGCTCAAAGTGCGTAATAAATAAATAAATACAGACAGTAACTTTATTAAACTTTCTTGGTTTATTTGAAAACTAAGGATGGAATTCGCATTAATAAGTATTTTCAGTCTCTTAGAAATATAAATTAAAAAAAAAAATGTGTTAGGATCTTCCTTTCATGCAAACTTTCAAGTTTGTGTCGGGTAAAACTTAATATTTTTTCCCCTGCTTATCTTGTATTCGTTAGCTTTTAAATACTAGGCCTACATTCAACATCACAGTTAATAATGGATTAACTTAAGTGAAAGTGAAGAAGAAATAATTTGGTAGGAAATAAACGCGTATTGGTTGGAAAAGGAAATGGAAAATCCAAGTAATAATTATTCACGTGGAATCAATCCCGAGTACACCCGGATGAGATTCGAGCCTTTACTTCCCACTCACCTGCAATCCAGTGTATTTTGAGACTGATGCCTTATAACACGTGACCACCTATGCTGTTATTGCCATTGGTGTTTTGAAAAAATACTGGTTGCTAGAAAAATATTCGATATAATCTATAGAAACGGAATAAAGAGGGTGAAGCTTAAAGACTTGTATCAAAGCTCTGAATAAAATATTTATTTATTTTATCGTAGGGCATTACTGACAGAAATATGCCTACATTACATCTAGTTCTGTAGCCTGTATGTTGACATTACTGACTACTGCCTCTATCCAAAAAGTCACGAGAAATTAAAGCAGAGTTTATTTTATAGCTTCCCTAAATTTGAAGAAATACATAATTCTAAGTAGAATATCAGAATTTTTGTTTGTTTAAGACACAACCAATTAATTGTAATAGTATTATTAACTCAGACAGTAATAACAATAAGTTTACTTTTAATGTTGTTTAATATACGGTTTCTCGTCACCTTGACGTCACGACTAATTATTATCTTAAGAAAATAATTTAATTTCAGCTTAAATCTAATTTTAAACAAACTGAAACATTGCGCTCAAAGTGCGTAATAAATAAATAAATACAGACAGTAACTTTATTAAACTTTCTTGGTTTATTTGAAAACTAAGGATGGAATTCGCATTAATAAGTATTTTCAGTCTCTTAGAAATATAAATTAAAAAAAAAAATGTGTTAGGATCTTCCTTTCATGCAAACTTTCAAGTTTGTGTCGGGTAAAACTTAATATTTTTTCCCCTGCTTATCTTGTATTCGTTAGCTTTTAAATACTAGGCCTACATTCAACATCACAGTTAATAATGGATTAACTTAAGTGAAAGTGAAGAAGAAATAATTTGGTAGGAAATAAACGCGTATTGGTTGGAAAAGGAAATGGAAAATCCAAGTAATAATTATTCACGTGGAATCAATCCCGAGTACACCCGGATGAGATTCGAGCCTTTACTTCCCACTCACCTGCAATCCAGTGTATTTTGAGACTGATGCCTTATAACACGTGACCACCTATGCTGTTATTGCCATTGGTGTTTTGAAAAAATACTGGTTGCTAGAAAAATATTCGATATAATCTATAGAAACGGAATAAAGAGGGTGAAGCTTAAAGACTTGTATCAAAGCTCTGAATAAAATATTTATTTATTTTATCGTAGGGCATTACTGACAGAAATATGCCTACATTACATCTAGTTCTGTAGCCTGTATGTTGACATTACTGACAGAGACATTACATCTAGTTCTGTCGTCTGTATGTTGACAATACTGACAGAGAGACATTACATCTAGTTCTGTCGTCTGTATGTTGACATTACTGACAGAGAGACATTACATCTAGTTCTGTCGCCTGTATGTTGACATTACTGACAAAGAGACATTACATCTAGTTCTGTCGCCTGTATGTTGACATTACTGACAGAGAGACATTACATCTAATTCTGTCGCCTGTATGTTGACTATTCGTCACTTTGGCGGCACAGAAAGTTACCCAGGGTACACCTATGGAGGTTGTCTAAACGTGCACACACGTGAGATGATGTGATAATAATGAATATGGAGTTGTGGGCCAGTGGGACTCTTGAACCTAACTTAGGCCTAATTTACCAATCTCTTGTGACCGTTGGGATAACTCCCTTTAAGAGAAAAATATCCAAGATACCAGCCGGGAATCGAAACCGGAACACCTAGGTTCGTAGTCAGGTGCCACTACGCCACGGGGCTGGATATAAAATATGATAGTAAAACTATATTTGAAAACCCTTCATTTATGTCCCTAGTTGTATACAAACCTTGACATTTCGTATCAAAATCAAACTTGATCGTACATAGGTACTTAGTTTTTATCTAATATACAGCACGGTCACACAAGACTATATATATTTAGGCGATCTTATGACATACTTGACCACTATATGCAACTTAGTGTGGAAGATTATCACTACGACTATAAACTGGGGCAATACAAATATTTTGAGAGTGATATGAACTAATAAGCCTTTAAATTTTAACATAACACCATACATTACAATCTATCTTGTACTACAAGGTATTCTTATAACTATGGCGTGGGAACAGTGGGACTTTCAGTTGATATAGAGTTGATCGTGGGTTTTGCACACAGATCCTAAAATAGCCTCCACATGCAGGTCAATAAGTTTTGTAGAATATTGTTTTCTGTTTAGCACCTCTCCATCCCATTGTCCCATCCACTACATGCAGGGGGATAGGTTTTGTGGACTAGGCTAGGTTATATTTTTGTAAATTTGAAAATCACACATGGGTAAGGGAATTTAGCCCGGGTCCCATGTCCAGGAGTACATTTTTTAATTGTACAAATATGACGCTTGATGTGGTTACATCCATAATCTAAATATCATTTATATATTCAGAGCTTAGATATTATTGTACAAATAGCTGTACAAGCACTAAATACCTTCAAACCTAATAAATAAATATATATATATATATATATAAATAATAAATACCTACAAACAACATTTTATGCTAGATTTAACACATGGCAGTCATATTATAACACCAACTACAATAATTTATATGGCTGCAAACCCCAACGGCTGCAAGTTACATGGAGTCTTTTAGAAGTTATTTTTGAGTCAGCCGACATTTGTAATGCCTGAAATCTTTTGCAAATTCCTTAAATTTGAAAAAAAAATATTTAAAAAAATGACTTTTCTTAATTAATAAAAGAGATACTCAAATAATACAGGAAATACTACATTAATACAATAAATACTAAACTTATACAAGAAATATTAAAACAATATAAGAAATACTAAAATAATATAAGAAATACTAAATTAACACAAGAAATACTAAAATGATAAATAAATACTAAAGTAATACTAAAATAATACAAGTAATACTAAAATAATACAATAAATACTAAAATAATACAAGAAATACTTAAATAATAGAAGAAATACTAAAATAATACACGGAATGCTAAAATAATACCAGAAATACTAAAATAATACAATAAATACTATGATATAGAATCACCATAAGGAAACGCAAGCTATATATATGATTGTAGGTGACGTATCCAGCCCAGTTAAAACTTCGTACTTCTCTATAACACACATGATTTTACTCCACCTAGATCGAACGCAAACTGAAACAAATACATACGATCCTAAATAACATGGTTCAATCTAAGAGTGTTAAGTGTGGGTGAGGAATGTAGGTCAAACATTGACCTAATAAAAAGTCCTCTGTGAAATGAGAAGGCACGGGTCGATAGGTTAGGGTACCGAGTGCGTCGTTATTTGTGAACTGATGTTTATGGTCATTGTGATTTGTAGCAATCGGAAAATGTCCATGTTTGTCACTGAGCACGCACGTTTTCTCAGGGAGCCATCCCCAACAACATAAGGCGACTTGATTGAGAATTCATAAAACAGGATAGATGGCTGGATAATTTCATACTACTCGTGCAAGGGAATGCTTCAGTAAGACAGTCTCGAAGAACTGTCACAAATATTAAAAGTTTGTTTAGATGGTTTATTTTACGGACTGATTATTTACACCGTGAAAAATAATTAATTTAATTCATATTCGTTAAATTTTTGCTGATATATTGTAAAATGTAATACAAGATATTTTAAATAAAACATTAAAATCTAAGAATATTTTTACTTATTATTTGAATCTCATAAAACTAAATATTATACTAGGATTAGATACCTTATTATTTTTAAGTTTATTAGTTAGTAAAACCGAAATAATAATAATAGGTATGGTCTAGAAACGCCAACAATTTGTAGGTATTTTAATATTCGTTTAGGATTGAGATCCGAAGTTGATAATTCACATCAGACAAGTATTAAACTGAAGTCCGAAAGTTTATTACCGCTAACAGAAGAGTATATTAGAACATGTAATATGAGTGAAGAATGACCCTGGGCGCGGGACGATTCCTGGATAGCTCAGTGGTTAGAACATTGGCATACTAAACCAAAGGTCCCGGGTTCGATTCCCGTGTCCAGGTGTCATTGTTAAATTTAAATAATATTATATTAATTGCGGCTATAGCCGTAATTAACAAACATAATATTTTAGCTTTTCAATACATAATCTAGACCTAGTGTTATAAAACTTATTTCCGGTCACTCGTTATGTCAATCGTGAGCTTGTAAACTACTTATACAACACTGGGTAGTGATCGATTGGGAACTTGATCTGTGATAGAATGTTTGATTGGACACCACCGAACCGACAAGAAGGAATTGTAAATAGGTGGATTGGGCATTTGAACTACAGTCCAGTAAAAGCCATCCAGCTAATCCGTAAAGTATATCAGAGGTAAAACTAGTTCTTAGTGGGAGAGGGAGCAAGTTTATGTTATGTTAAGTTAGGTAAGGTAAGGTTAGGTTGGGTTAGGCTGGGCTCAATCTACCTTGGGAGGGAAATCTTGGTACAAAGTAGCAGTGCCCAATCCACCTTGGGGGGTAAAATGTTGGTGGTAGCCTAGAGTAATTAGTGCAGACCAGTTTACCCACGACCGAAAACACCACGTTATCGAGGGTAAGTTTTTATGCTACCAAATTATACCAGTTTTTTTTAAATTTTGTATGTATTAAAACATACATTTAACAAAAACTTTAAATAAAAAATAAGGAACTATGGTAGTTGGTTAATATTTTAATATGAATTCAATTTCAATATCATCAACGACCCTATTCAATGGCTGCGTGGTCTAACGCGCTACTCTCACAGTAGACTCGATTGCCAATGACGGGGATATCAAGGTTTGAATCCCGGTCGGGTGTACTGAGGGTGTTTTTTACAAATTGGTTTTTTACTCTCCCTCCACGCAAATGTGGGTATACTTCTTCTAAATACAACATTCATAATCTCTAAAAACATTAGTGTAATTAGTAAATAAGCATATAACCCAAACGGGTGGTAAGACGTGGTGCTAAAAAACATTCATCAACCAATTATTAAAATGTAATTATGTAATGTACTTTACACACATGACATCCCAAATTAATAATGCACGCGCGTGGACCCATAGCTATATTATTTTAGTTCATAATTAATATATGTGGTAAGGATGAGGAAAGTGGGTTTAGAGGAAGTACACCCACACGTATTATCATTGAGATCGGTGGCAAAACCACTCCCGATACATCCATCCTGCTTTGATTTGAACCTATAGGTCATTCCACTCTTAAATTGCAGTACAGACTCTTGTGGACACTTACCATCTCTTTCTAACATTTTAGTTTCCCCGTAAGCACTGTCCCTTTTATACCCAGTGGAGCTGACATTTTACAGCTTAAAAATGAAAATCCTTATTTATATGGTAAAAAATGCTATATTTTATAACATTCATTGATGATTTTGTTGAAAGAAATATAAGCTACAAAATTAAATAAATTATAAGCTCCTTATTTCTTACAAAATATGAAAACTAACATCGTGTCTCAATTTTCAGATTTTACAAATACAGCACGTCATAATTATCGTTCCAATTGTGTAGAAAAGCCAATAATTATATGATGGCTGTAATAATAGTCATGAACAACGCATGTAATGTATAAATGGATATATATTTTACACGAGGTTTGAAAAACAATTAAAACATATTATAACTCTTGAAATATTTCGAGTAAAACATGAAAAATGTGTTTTATTAGAAACTTTTTCTTTTGATTTTACATGGGTGGATTAAGTGAAAGAAATTATAATAAAAGTTCTGATTTATAAAAAAAACTAAAGACCCAATAGCAATTTCCAATGAGGTGTCGTGTTGTTTTGGATTTGCAAATTGTGTTGATTGATTTACATGCCACTTAGTTTTGAAGATCACACCAACAGTTGTTAGGTTGAGAACTGAAGAGAAAAGTCATTTAATCCCATTCACATGAAAAGTGGTAATTTAGGTTACACAAACAACGTTTATTCACGTTTACATTCATATGTAAACAAATTTACTTATTTCGTCACCAGAGAACGAAAGTGTTCTATGTCCAACTTTTCACTTTTATGTAAAAGAACATTGAAGT
This sequence comes from Timema bartmani, assembly GCA_902151455.1. Lineage (NCBI taxonomy): Eukaryota > Metazoa > Arthropoda > Insecta > Phasmatodea > Timematidae > Timema > Timema bartmani. The sequence continues at coordinate 125,636 of CABFWB010000388.1, read as the reverse complement.
TTGACCTTGTGTATAAAACCAATGTTACTAGATGACAACTAGAGTTTGTATCCGCTTAAGTCATTATATAGTAGTCTCAATTTCACCGCAGGTGAGCCATGTACATTCTAAACAGAAGTAAAAACAAAATATCTCAAATTTAACACTTTTGGAGATAGAACACATGCATTCTCGGGTGACGATTTGTTTATTTAGTTTAATAAGCTGAATTTTGTTGCAATTGCCTGGACAATGTTAAAAATGTAAAAATTTTGGTTACCTTAATAAATGAGTTTCTACTTCTTTTAAAAACATAACTTCTTTTCTGTTGAAATGTTCAAGTTAACCAACTTAAAAAATACAACACAACTTTGTAACATTCATTTGGCCCGATTTAACTATATTTTAAAATTATCTCTAGCTGGTTAGCTCGGCTAGAGAAATAACTGTCGGTATGATTAAACGATCATAGAGAACGCTGTTAAAATTGAAAAATAATAATACAACTGCTAGCATTATTATCGATCATTAGTCACGAGGAGTGATGATAATGATAGTTTTAATTATTATTACCTAATCTATTTCAGACATTTACATATTAATAAATTAGCAAAGATTTGGCTAGACTTTAGTGGAAGTTTTTTTTTAGCACCGCGTCTTACTACCTATTTGTGCTACACTCCTATACTGGAAATGTACTCGCATTTGTATGTGGGGGAAAGAGGAGGACTGTGATAAACCTTCTTGGAAATCCACCTAAGTAATTTATGTCATGATTCTGGCCACGACTTCTTAGTCATCGACAAACTAGACCAAAGGAGACTTACTCCTGTGTCTGCGTGCCAATCGGTGTTGGTTACTCTATATGAGTCAAGAAGTCGATAGGAATGTAGTTGTAAAGAGTCAAGCTTTCAACAGTCACAGGAATTATTGAGTCAATTCACAACGCTTAAAATACTATGAGCCGTGTATCACATGTTTCATATTAAACTCTCTTAAGAGGTTTTTGGTCACACTCAACGTTTATAGCGTGAACACCATTTACAAATATAAATTATTTTATTTAAAAATCCATACATCCAGGGGTTAAATTAAAATTTACTTAGTTGGGATCAATTATCACTTAAAGCTTGAACAAATTTGTTTCAATATTTTTCTTGACCAAAAGACCATAATTAAAATTTGCTTTATTTATAGTGTGAAAACAGGTTGTTTGAATCAAAGTTTTTAAATAAAATAAACTAAAATAATATTTACAAACATTCCCACTACCTCCTATAACGACAGTTAATAAATAATAACTGCACACGCCAAAACCTAAACCCTAACTAATTACCAGCCTATTTACCCTCATTCCCATACCCCCCACCCACACACTCTCCATATCCCCTTCCGATAGCCCCTACCCACGTGTTCTTCAGACCCACTCCAACCCACATACTATCTATATCCCCTCCTCTTGCATAAACAGAATTCACAGTGGATATATAGTTTGTCTTTCCTTTAAAGGCTATTTCATATTAATAAATATTATAAAGTTTTTTAGTACTTTTGTCATTCATTTCAAAAAAGAAAGCTAAAATGAAAAACTAATTATTTAATTTTGTTGGATGGGACATTTCCAGTGTTATCACTTTATTCGTTACGGAGTGTACGTTGGACCCATCCATCACTCGCAAGTCGCACACCACCCGAAATAGCATTTGATCGGATGCGGTCTCTTCCACCAAACGTGAACATAAAACCAAGCATGTAAATTCAGGGAAATAAATTACAAATGTCTGCTCCAGTTTTTATTACCCACTACTTGTGGAAAGGTTTTTTTTTATTAGTCTCTAGTGAAGAGGTAGGACATAGTGTTGGAGAGAAGGGAAAGAGGGTGGAGTGAGAAATATGTAGAAAAAAACACAGAAAAAAAAACCTTTTCAAATACTGTGGGTTTGCTTCAAAACTAGAAATTTCACGATAACCATGACAGAGTTATATTGTTCTAGAAGATTTGTATTCAAACAGGCATTGTCACGTAGATCGTATCAAGAGATTTAAACTCACTCTTTGTAAAAAAAAAAAAAAGAAAAAAGAAGCTTCAAACAATAGACTTGGTAGAACATAGATTTCCGTGCGCTTAGATTTAACAATTTGCTGTACACAAATTTTCATTTGTGAGCAAATATATCGTACTGTTTAGACTGATGAAAGGTTATAGTGGGATGAAAGAAAACACGAGTCTAAGACCATATTTTTTCAGTTATTGTGACAAAAAAATTATTGTTTGGTCAAAATGTATATTAAATTGCTCCATTAGATACAGTTAGTATAATTTTTAAACATACAAAGTGGGACCAAAACAATAGACGATTAGTAACCTGAAAATTAGCACTTTAATTGAAAAGTCAATATTCCCTATCTGAATAAAATCAAACTACATAATACTCACTCTTTTTCACTTTTTGAAGATAATTTCACTCAGGTGAGTTCCACCGGACGTCAGATAAACCTCAGCACGTTGTCCATTACTTTTCTCAGAATTCTTTTTAGCACCACCTCTTACTAACCACTCATGTTATATGATTATGTTCTAATTACACTAATGGTTTTAGGGATTAGGAAGGTTATATTAATAGAAAGTGTATCCACATTTGTGTGGAGGGAGAGTGTAAAACTATTTTGGAAAAACCACCCTCAGTACACCCGACCGATATTCGAACCTCGATCTCCCCGTCATCGGCAGTATGATCTACTGCAAGAGTAGCGGGTTAGACCACGTGGACACCGATATAGGTGTCTAATTGTTTCTGACACATCCTGTATATTAGTCTAGACAGTTTTTAAATGTGACATGGGCATTACATTACGTGGTTTGACTGTGATTTTTTTTATCTAGATTTAAAAAGTTTTTAGTCAAAAACCAATATGCTCATGACAAATATTCAAGATATGTTGAAACTGTTGTGCAAGTTTAAAGTAAAATGCGTGTTAAATACTATAAACCAGAATATGATTTTACTAAATAGACCAATACATGTAGTTTATAACCAGTTTAATATGTTGATGAGTGTGTAGCTATAAAAAATCAATAATTTATTTAAGTTGGACATAGTAATTTAGTGAGAAGTCGTACTGAAACAGTCCATATCGTTTAGTATGATAAATAGAAATGTAACAAATCTCATAATGGACGTATCTTACTACTTACTTTTTTCTTTCTCGCTATCTTACAGATAGATAAATTATTGTGATCATCAAAAAAATAAAACTCGATATTGATGAATTTCTACGTTTCATGACCCCCCGAATCTATTTTACTGTTCGGGCTAAAACTTGGTATCTAGGGTTTTCATAAGGTTGCCCTGGGGTTTTTAGAAATTGGATCTCTAACCCTAATATTAGGGGTATTTTACTGAAAGGCGAAAAGAGAAAAAATTGATTTTATCAAAATCGGCCGTAACGATTTTGATTAGATTTCATTTCCTAACATTCATCAATATTATATAAAAAAAATGGCTACTCCCTTTTTTTTCGGAAAAATGACTTTAAGGGTTCCGGTCTGACGCATAATTTCTCATTTTTTTTAATCATATCTCCGTAACTCTTTGAGATATGAAATTACTTATCATTGATTATATGTAGGTATATTTATAATAAAACTATATTATTTGAAACATATTTTATAAAACCAGTAATTTTCAAGCTATATGCAAATTTTTTAAAAACTTTTCGAACACTTAGGTAAAGTATTGCGACCGCCAAAAAAATCAAAACCGAAATGTTAATGGATGTCGACTTTTCATGACCCCCTTCCCTCCCCCACCCCGAACCCTAAAAAGTGGTTTATGCAATGCCGTCTGTCTGTATATCTGTTTAATCCTTAAAATAAAGAGTAGTTTACTAAAGGGTGAAAAGAGAAACAAAGTTTTTCTCAAAATCGGCTTTAACGATTTTGATTAAAATTCGTAGCTATGTGTTGATTAAAATTATAAACAAAAATGCTATTTTCATTTTCCCATGAAAATGAATTTTAGGGTACTTTACAGAAGCGGAACTTTCCATATCTTCGCAACTGTTTGAGATACTCAATAACCTATTGTTGCAAAATTGTAGTACTATTAAAAATAAAAAACTTTTTTTTGAAATATATTTTTATAAAACCAACAGTTTCTGAGATATTGCCAAATATTTTAATACAATTTTCTGAGCTTTAGTTTTACAGAGATACTACTTAAGTTTTAACGCAAAAATTCTCTAATTCCATAGCGTAAGAAGATAGGTAAGTCTCTCAAAAAGTTTAATGTTCTTGTTCCTTTAACCTCCTATGGGAAATGTTTGTACAGCAATAATATCTTTCTATTAGACTAAATAGTAAATATTAACCTTTTTTAATCGTCAAATTTATAGATGTGGAATTTAATAGCAATTCTATGACCTGAAGATGTGCATTCCCTAATAAGATATCAAAAATTTCAACCAGATTTCGAAATTTTAATACGAAGTGATGACTCTTGTGGATCCAATATCAATATGTTTTACTGGCCCAAATATATAAATGAGAAATTTAATGCTTTAATAATGAAATCGTAAAATTTACAACAGGGAGTCAAAAACTGTTTTAAGTGATTACAACGAAATTTGTGCTCGAATTTGCCAGTGTAAGTTATTTCTTTTCACAAACTACGGGTTTTTAGTACATATCTCAATTTTTAAACAATGAAGCGAGAAAGTCCGTGCGGTGTTCCATACCATTTATTTATAGAAACTGTCGGAAACAATCTTTCTATTTGCATGATATCCATGTTTTTGAGTTTCAAGTTTTTGTCTTGAAATGTATATGACATTCTTTTTTGGTTATTATCAAATTGGACTAGGCGTGGATATAACATATTTATACAGTCAAATTCTCATAGGAATAACCTTATCTGAGTTCTAGGAGCGTTTCTAGTCTACTCTCACGAATTCACACGTTAAGTCGTGAGATATGTAACTGTCACTTTTGAAATATATTATAAACTTGTTGGTGTAGCCGTTCTTTGCACGGGGAATCTATAAAGTAGCTTTGTTATTTTGTAGAGAATAGTAAGTACTCAAATCTTAGATTATGTTTGAATATTAATATTTTATTGGTTCAAATAGTGATAAAAAAAACACGCGAAAGACGCGCAATTTCAAAATAGCGATATAATCTGAATATGATCTAAAAGCTGACAATTCTTTTAAAGATTAAGTTATAACATTTCTATACACAATAATTTGAACGCTTGCATGTTGGTGCTGGTAAAAAACAAAGAATAGTGTCATAGCATAAATAATTGATTGTTAAAGAGTTGTAATTAAATCCAATCTAAAATATTTGAGCACTTTCTCACCGTATTTACCCTGGTTAAGCTTTCCACCTCGTTAACACCCTTTTTACACCTTCTTAGAATTTTTACCCTTTTCCCCCCCCCCCCCCTTTTACTCTTATTGGCCTATTTAACATTTTTACCCTCTTTACCCTCTCCCCCCATTACCGATTTTAACCCGCTAACCTTTTTACAAGTTTTTTTCCCCCATTTTTACCACGTTTAAATTTTATACTTTTATTATTGTATGATTTACTTCTTCCCCTTTAAACAATTTTTACTCTCTATACCCTTTTTGCCATATTTGCTCAGTTGTGCCCTGTTGGATACTTTTGATACTTTTGACATGTTGGTACTTTTGACATATTTTTGCAAATTTTTGCCATTTAATCTTTGATTAGATTTAGTTTTAACAGTTTTACCATTTTTTGTCTTTTTGCCCCTTTTTAACCCATTTTACATTAATTACCCAGCTTAGCCCCGGATAAATGTTGTAAAGAGGGTATAAAGTGTGTACGTTATAAAAGATGTAGAGTAAAAATGATGAAGGGTTAAAAGAATAAAAAGGCTTACAGGTAAAAAGTATTAATATATAAAAGCTATGTAAAGTTTGTTTTAGGTACCAAACTCTTCTCATTGCATTGCATTCTCATGGCAACCAAGCCACATCAAAAACAAAAGAATAAAATGTAGTAGTAAAGCTATCTCGATGCGTTAGTACTTTTTTATTTTTTCTGTTTTTAATTAATTAAATAAATTATAATCAAAATTTCAAAATTTTGGCTTCAAGGTGTACATTATAGTGTACAGGGGCCGCTAATCAGACCTCTGCTTTCGGTAGATATCACGTAAAGCTCATGACCGACAAACAAACTCTTCATTTTATATAAATATAAAACGAAGAGTTTGCTATATATATAGAATAGAATAGATGGATATCTATAAATAAACACTAATAAAATAGTCAAATAGTTTCCATTTTGTCACAAAAAATACATTTGTGTTTTATAAAAGTATTTGTCTTTGAAAATGTACTTCTATATGTTACTGTTAGTGTGCTGAATTCTTTATTTTATAATAGGATTTATCTACATTTACCAGGGATTTTATAACTTTATTAATGAATTATGATAACGTTGGGAAAGATGAACTGTATTATTTACATTTACCAGTGATTTTTATAAAATCCTAATGCATGCTGACGAAAGTATAGATCATAAGTCCAACCTAACCTAAACTAACAAAATCTAGCCTAACCTCGACGTCACTTATTAACATTCGCCAGTGTCTAATAGTAATTTTATAAGCTAACCAGTATTTTTGTAAAAAGTTCGGCGAGTGCGTGAAATTATACAGTAATTTTTTTTACATTCCTCAATTGAGCTAGTGGTTTTTGTAGATTCATTTGTGATTGTACAAGCCCGCCACGTTTAGCACATTCACAGTAACATATATACCACCAATAAACCATTAGGCAAGTGAGAAGAATTGGTTAGTTTCACCCGTCAATATGTATGCGTTTAAAATAGTGTGAAAATGCCATATACAGTAGTGCCCATAAAAATTAATACAAAATTGTCAATTTAATTTAGAGATTATACCTGATTATGTATTTAATGTTTGTTTCCTAAATTAAAGGTTGTGTTAGCATATGATAAGAAAAGTAACTAAGCTATTTACCTTATTTACAGCTAGTTTTTTTTAATAAAAAACTTTTAGAAGATACCAACAAATTTTGTGCAGCCAATATCGTTAACATTTTAATATTCTTTTAGTGTTATTTCATAGTTAATGATAATATTTATCAAAAGAGACTTCTGAAGATCACATGACTTGGCGTATGAATGCAAAATAAGATCCAAACACTTGTCTAGCTGTTAGATAAGGCCCTTCTTATGAAAAATGATTAGATATAAACTATTACACCACTCATAAAATATTCTGGATTATTACAAGCCTTCTTAAATGGCGCGCTTCCGCCGATGAGCTTAAAATTTCCTTCACATTTAATTTGATTAAAAGACAATTTGAAATATATTCTAATAAAGAAAAGCTCGCCTTAGTACAATATTATACTGTTGATAAAAGATGCCAAACTAGTTAATCCTAGTCTTTAATAGAAAAAAGTATTGAGCGAAATAAATATGTTCTTTTGAAACTCGATTCACGCTCTTTTCTTTAAATCGGCCTATTCTTTTATTATTTTATTATTAGATAACACTGTTCCGAACACTTCTAAATAGTCAATTTTTCTTAGTTTATTTTAAATAGCAATCTATTTCATGAGGTACTATCACCCCTCCTGGAGACTATCACGCTAGTTGGTGCATCTGTAAGTGGTCTAGTCATATTTTCTTGTCCCAAGCTGTATCCTCGAGCAAATATAGATGGAAAGATAAATAAAAAAAAATGAAATGTGAAGCCACCTGGGGTCCCATAATCCCATAAAATAGAGTCAAGAGGATAACGTAAGTATGGGATCAACGTCGGTTCCCGAGCATATTGAAAAATGAATGGAGCCATCTTGTTTGAAGCAATAACTCTCGCACTTGAAGCACTCGTTGTATGTAAGGAGGGGATGGGGAGGGGAGATAGCACACGTACAAACCGGGCATGACTAAGTGATCATCTCGGTTCGAATGACCCGGTGCATATATTTGTAATGAGTCCCATCCCACCTGAGCTCACTAATACCATCACTTGATCATACTAAAACCCTTCAAGGTTTTTTAAACATATAACATATTTTACTACGGCACATTTAACTAATAGCACTTTAGACTTTTATACATTTATGTGTAGTTAATTAAATCAATTAAACCTGCATATATATATAAATTATACGGGCTTGCAAATAAAAAGCACGCACAATTTCCCACATAATAATACTCTCCCTGTAATTTTTTAACAATACCTTTTAGTCTGTTATAGCGATCATTCAACCCCGCCCCTCCCCGCCAGCACATTTGCCAACTTGGGCAAACTGTTCCAAAAAAAAAAAAAAAA
>CABFWB010000388.1:92841-111031 GCA_902151455.1 Timema bartmani | reverse complement strand
CGTCTTACTACCCGTTCGGGTTATACGCACTTACGCTAATGTGTAATGGTAGTGTGATTGTGAGATGAAATGGAGGACCTACAGTTTAACGTGGAATCCGAACCACGGTGGAGCCCTGGCATTCCTCACATTCACAAGTTGTGATTAATACACATCTTGTCAGAGGTGAAGGAAGGGTTTGGTGATCAGATAAATCAGTGCCGGAACCGAGGATATCTGACAATAACTTGTATTGGTTATGACACAGACAAATATAGCTAGTGGCTCTGACAATAACTTGCACTGGTTATGGCACAAACAAATATAGCTAGTGATCCTGACAAGAACTTGTATTGGTTAAGAACATGCAAATGATGATTTATTTTCAGTAGCATATCATTTTACAAGAGGGAATCTTGGTTGAAGGCAACTCAAAGTTTATGTGCCTTAGTGTAATCAGTCAAGGTGAGAATGATATCTCTCAGAGTAAATAGTGTGTACATGTATAAAGAGAGTGCAATGATTTATTTTGGCAAATTTTTCATTTGATTTTAATGAATGCGATTTGTTGTTGAAGGAAATACTAAGTTTAGGTACACTCCTAATCCTAGATTACATTCCTATTATGTTAAAATATTGTTTTAGTCTATTAACATGTTCTCGTAATGAGACTAACCAGCTGTTTGGTATTCTGGCGCATCCTGTATAAAAGCCCCTAGTCTGCAACTGCGTTGTCATGTCCATTCTACTGCACTGATGTTTGCATCGGTCAACCGAATGACGGTACTGTAATACGTTAATTAATCTTGTGATTTGCCTTAAGTCGTCCAGTAGATGGAAACAGTAAACAACGCCATTGATTGGCTATTGTTGGTTTTAGATGGGGGTAAAGGGGTGAGTGGAAAGGGTATAGAGTGGAGCTTAGGATTTCTAGAGAAGTTGGATCGTATTAAATTTTTGGTAAAAAAAACCCACAAAATATCTAACTTTTTTATAAACATTTATATATGTCTGAGATAAAATCCCATCCAGATATTCTGAGTTTTTTCCCCTCAGTGGTTATCCGCTCTCCTCCATTCAAATGTGGATAAATTTCCTCTATATTTTATGGTATTCATCCCTAACCCATTAGAATAGTTAAATTAGAGAAAAAAGTATTTTTTTTTAAATAGTACCAAACACTTGTTTTGGAGTGGTGTTTTTTTTTTAGCACCGCGTCTTACTACTCGTTTGGGTAATAACCGTAAATAGCATTTATGATATTGGTTTTAGGAATTAGTAAGGCTCGATTTTGAGGAAGTGTACCTACATTATCATAGAAGTAGAGTGGTAAACAATTTTGGAAAAAATAACCTCAATACACCCGACCAAGATTCGAACCTCAATCTCCCCGTCATTGGCAATCTAGCCTAATGTGAGAGTAGCGCCTTAGACCACGCGGTCATCGAATCGGGATATTTTGAATTTAAATATGAAGATTAATAGTGAGATAATTTCTTCGGTGAACACAAGGACTAAGGCATCAAACTCGTTTCGTCTGATTTACCGGTGACAATAAGGTAGGGGTTTGAATTCCTACGGGATGTATTGGGTTTTTTTCTAAATGTTTTCTAGCTGTCTAGCAACTAAATTCCTGTTTATCTCCTTTAAATTATGATTACCTCAAAACTAAAAACAGACTGGCAGTAAAACACGAAACACGTCAAAATAATGGATTATTGCCAAAGTTTAAAATGTATCCCTTTACTTGTTAAAATGGTCCTATTTTAAATGATCTTTGATTTTAATTTTCTTGAATGGATTTTTGAGCCACTTTCAGAGCGTGAGCATAAATTGGATAACTCAAAAAAAAAAGTGGTGGTTTTCACAACGCAAGTCCATTTATTTAGTCGTATATTAATTTGTATTGAAACATCAACCTCCATTTCACAAACATACCCGTTTGCATGTCAATCACTCGCTTCAGTGGACACGTGGACTAAACGTCAGTCTCATCTACTCTGGTGATGTGGAGAACTGGGTTAGAATCACGGTTGGGTGTACTGGTTACCCGCTGTCTCTCCGTGAGAATGCGACTGCATTCAATGTAAATTCTACTTCACTCTTTCCTACCCTCTAATTAAGTGTAGATAGCAGAAATATGTGCATAAAACAACAATAACAATTACACCTGAGTAAAATGAATTAAATAAATCAATAGGCCAAGCATATTATTTCATCCACCGTGGGTTGTTTATTAGTACGTCCAATGCCAACATGGAAATAATTTTTTGTATAAAGTGTTAATTGTAGGATATCAAAGAAGAAATGCTGCAACATTTGCATGGATAGGATCTGGAGAAACCATAGTGATAAATACCATATAGAAACCCCATATCTCAGTTTAACCGAGAAGAGATTCGAACTTTGGCCTTCCCATCAGTGGAATGCCAGTAGCCTAAATTGTGATCTTAACATCATTTTATTTTATAATTTAATTATCTAAATAAAAACTTAATTGTATAGTTTTAATTATTTTCTTTGGTGGGGCGAGATGCACGTTAGGGTTTGTTCACCATTAGTGCAGCCTTAACCGTGTTCATGTTCGTCGGGAACATTTTTCATGCTAAGATAAACCTTATCTGTGATACTTTGGATAGAATCATGGTGAGGCCAAAATATAGTTTTATCGTGGTGATTGTTTTACAAATTAACCGAGAATCAACAAGCACGTGATGGTTGCTTGACGTCACATCTTCTGTGGTCACCTGAAACCCCAGCACCCTGTGTTTGGAACCGACCCTTCCAGCAGGAACGAGACAAAGGATTACTAAGTAATTGAATAAAGATATATTAAAATGATTCTTCATGTTTACTTACATATGGACAGTGTTTTCGGTAAGAAATATTAATTCGATGTTATTATGGGGATATTAATTCTTAAATTCACTGTTTATCTAAATAAATGGTGTATCATATTGTCCAATCATTTATCCAAACAAGTGGTATATGGTGTTGTCCACTCATTTATCTGAACATGTGGTGTATTGTATTGTCCACTCATTTATCTGAACATGTGGTGTATTGTATTGTCCACTCATTTATCTGAACATATGGTGTATTGTGTTGTCCACTCATTTATCTAAAAAGCAGTGTGTTGTTTGGCTCATTATTTAGTTATTCCATGTCATGATCTGGTATCAAACTTTATCCCTTGACCATGAGCGTGCCACCCTTCCTATTCCTTGGATTTGTTGACGGCTCAGTGGACGCCCCAAACACCGCGACGCTGGATCATGTATGTCCAGGAGCACGCATGTGGTCGGCACATGTGTGTTGATCCATCATTGCCTTCACCACACACGATACTCTGTTCGCAATGAATTGATCGAGGGGGCGGGATACTATAATAGGTCTCCTCACTCTAGATACATTCAATTGACACCTCAACCCTCTCATCGCAAAATGGGGCAATTAAAAAATGTAAACGTACCTTTCCTACCAAAGTATTACGGTTTGAACGCCAACTGAAAGACTTTCAATTAATTTTCACTTGGGGGGGTGGGGGGAGGGGTTTAAGCTAAGGGTAGCTGTACCACCCTTGAATTTAAATGTTCATTAAATGACTGACTACAGTTTATTCTTTTGCACCTCTTCAAATTCAAGTATGGCGGAAGTATAAAAATAAATATATGTAAATAAAGGTCAATAAGCACTAAAGCTTATTTCCTTGCGAGCCAACAAACTAAAATTTGAAGCCGTTTCCATGAAGAAGGTGGATAAATAATAACATATAATGAAACAAATTTATCCTTGGTTTATCTTAAAGCCACTATACTACCATGCATGGTTCTATAATAGCACAGCTTATAAGATAAACCATAATTTAGTACATAGAGGTAAGACTGCTGACTGCTACCTTTTAGGGTAAATGGTGTGTACTATACAATGTAAATGCTATAAGGGAAATTTTGGTGACAAGCTAGTCTTATGTGAAGTTTAAAATATGTTGAAGGGGTGTATATTGTCCATGCCTACTCAGTACTAATGATAGTCAGCCTGAGATTGTTGTGTGGCCGCGCCTTACAGGGTGAGAAGAAACTATTCTTTCTTTGTAGATGATGATAATAATAATAATAATAATAATAATAATAATAATAATAATATTTAGCACCGCGTCTTACTACCCGTTCGGGTTAAACGCTTAAGTAACTAATTACTCTAATGGATTAGGAATTGGGAGGGTTGAATTTAGAGGAAGTGAACCCGCATTTGCGTGGAGGGAGAGTGAAAAACCATTTAGGAAACCCCCTCTTCAGTTCACCCGACCGAGATTCTAACCTCTATCTCCTCGTCCTCGGCGGTTGGGCTCAACACGACTAGCGCGTTAGCCAACTANCCCCCCAGTTCATCCGGCCGAGATTCGAACCTCGATCTCCCCGTCCTCGGCGGTCGAGCTCAACACGACTAGTGCGTTAGCCAACTACACCACCGAGGCGGGTTTCTTTATAGAAATTACATAGAAACATGGAATTCTTGCATTTATATTTTTGTGTGTGTGATGAGAACTCTTATGTTTGACAAAGCTGTATCCTGATTGGTCATAGAGAACGTAAATGAAATAACACGAACCAATATGTTGAAGGGAGGGAAATTTGTCTCTATATACTTGGCCGAAAGTTTCCTTGTAAAAGAGGTTAGGATTTACACTCTCACCTAAATTAATATATTATTCTATTATTTGTATTTTCTAAATATGTAGTTTTAATTTAATTAGCATTGTGCTGTGATTGCGAGAAATAAAATTAATACAAAAACAAGTACCTGCATAATATAAATACACTGCACATTAAACTTAGAATGTTGATGTTAAGAAACAATATAATTGAAATTACTAGCGTGGAAAAATACCACATAGTGTGACTAAATATGTTTCATTATTGAGTTGAAGTTTGAATCAAGTTCTTGATTCAAAATACGAGAATAAAGGCAATAAACCAACCCATATAAAGTCTTGAACTCATCTGGGAAGATAAACAAAGATAAAAAAATAGTTGTAAATAATATTACTTGGACGTAGAAGTTATTCTCATATTCCATTGTAACGAACGGAAATTTTTAAATAATCAAATATTTGATCAGTTAACGGCTTTTTTTAGTTATTAAATCAAGCATAAAAGCTACTACGGCATTAATTTAAGGTGTAATCTTATGTATGTATAGGGTAGTTATATAGGAAGTGCACTCGCATTATTGGGGGTTTATAATAATGGCTGTATTTATAGTCTAGTCTTGGGGGTGAGGGAGTCAACCGAACTTCCGGTATATGAATAACAAGCAATTCAGGTCGAAAAACAGATTGGTTGACCTCCAAATCTTGGCTATATATATGGCCATAAATCACATATAGAAGATTCCCCACAGAACACTCAGCCCAGATTCAAAACACGCCCCCCCGCCCTATCAATTACTGATAAGCTATCCTCTCAATAGATTGACTCCTTAAACTACGGGATCACTGGTGGGGGTCAGATGTAAATAAATTACTTCAATAACACGTGTGTAACATATTATAATCGGGTGTTTTGTCTTACGGCAGATCCTTTGTCTTAACAAAATTGAGTCCTCCAGCATATCCTATCAGCAACATCCTTTTTATATCCTGAAACTTAATTCTATCTCTTTGTTTAAGGCCATCCATGAGCTGCATTCACTGTCTTACTTGTTCCTTTTTCCCTTTCGCTTTGCCTTTAATCCCGTATTTCTTCAACTACGTCTATCTTCAACCACATCTCACTTCAACCATGGCTCTCTTCAACCACATCTCACTTCAACCGCACCTCCCTTCAATCGCATTACTCTTCAACCACGTCTTCCTTCAACCGCATCTATCTTCAACCGCGCCGATCTTCAACCACGTCTCTCTTCAAACACATCTCCCTTCAACCGCGTCTCCCTTCAACCACATCTCCCTTTAACCGCGTTTCTATTCAACCACATCTCCCTTCAACCGCGTCTCTATTCAACCGCGTCTCTCTTCAACCGCACCGCTCTTCAACCACGTCTCCCTTCAACCGCACCTCCCTTCAATCGCATCACTCTTCAACCACGTCTCTCTTCAACCACGTCTCCCTTCAACCGCGTCTCTATTCAACCGCGTCTCTCTTCAATCGCATCACTCTTCAACCACGTCTTCCTTCAACCGCATCTATCTTCAACCACGTCTCTCTTCAACCGCGTCTCTCTTCAACCACGTCTCTCTTCAACCGCGTCTCTCTTCAACCACGTCTCTCTTCAACCGCGTCTCTCTTCAACCGCGTCTCTCTTCAACCACGTCTCTCTTCAACCACGTCTCTCTTCAACCGCGTCTCTCTTCAACCACGTCTCTCTTCAACCGCGTCTCTCTTCAACCACGTCTCTCTTCAACCGCGTCTCTCTTCAACCACGTCTCTCTTCAACCGCGTCTCTCTTCAACCACGTCTCTCTTCAACCGCGTCTCTCTTCAACCACGTCTCTCTTCAACCGCGTCTCTCTTCAACCACGTCTCTCTTCAACCGCGTCTCTCTTCAACCACGTCTCTCTTCAACCGCGTCTCTCTTCAACCACGTCTCTCTTCAACCGCGTCTCTCTTCAACCACGTCTCTCTTCAACCGCGTCTCTCTTCAACCACGTCTCTCTTCAACCGCGTCTCTCTTCAACCACGTCTCTCTTCAACCGCGTCTCTCTTCAACCACGTCTCTCTTCAACCGCGTCTCTCTTCAACCACGTCTCTCTTCAACCGCGTCTCTCTTCAACCACGTCTCTCTTCAACCGCGTCTCTCTTCAACCACGTCTCTCTTCAACCGCGTCTCTCTTCAACCACGTCTCTCTTCAACCGCGTCTCTCTTCAACCACGTCTCTCTTCAACCGCGTCTCTCTTCAACCACGTCTCTCTTCAACCGCGTCTCTCTTCAACCGCGTCTCTCTTCAACCGCGCCGATCTTCAACCACGTCTCCCTTCAACCACGTCTCCCTTCAACTACGAATGATCTGGTTATCTGAGATATGGGCTCAAATCATGGGTGGATTTACTGAGGTTTTCTGTGTTCTAAATGGTTTCCCACTTTCCCTTCGCGTGAATGCGGCTACATTGAATCTCAGTTCTCCCTTTCTAACACGTACCTAATTAGTGTTAATATGCGTACAGCCTGGATGGGTAGTGAGGTTCTTTGAAAAGAAAACCACGGGCCATATCTAAGAACTTACGCTCAATCAGGGCTCTCGCGTTCGTCCGAGTGCCTTGTAATCATTCTCGGCTAAGGTAGAAACAACGGAGACGTTAATCCTCAAGCTGGGTACGCCCCCTAATAACGTCTCCCTTTACAAGAACAATAAAAAACTGAGAGTAGAAGGGGTGAGGATGTCGTGGAGACATAATTACCCGTTTGTTAATGTTAATCGCGTGCGCATGCGTGCCTTATTGTCGGTGAGCGCCGCTCGTGACGTCATAACCGGCCGTTCCGCTCGCCTGCCCAACTCTCGTACCTGAACATTGAGAGCATCCCTGGACAGCCGTAGTCCGGCTGCAATCACGTGCATCACCGCACAGATAATGTCTTCATTACCACACCCTAATCACTAATTACCATAATAGACATGAATTATTTATCAGGAGACTCCTTGGAGAGCACTTCCTCCTGCTTACACGAGAGCTACCTCAACTTCTAAATTACTTTGGAAGAAATACTTGCACTTTACTGAGGGCAATAGAGATATATTATTCAAGACATTCTATGATGATATAACCCTGATAAATAATTGTATACATTATTTAAATAAATTATATAATACTAGCTTATGCCCGCAGCTTTACTCGCGTTAATGTCAGTTTTAAAAACATGTTAATTAAAACAATCATGTTTATAATCCTATAGTTTTTAATTTCTCGTACAGAGAATAAATCACACAACGTTTTATATAAAGATTACCACGATTAAAGTTTTGGAGTCTATAAAAGATGTATCTTCAGAAAAAAAAAATGTAATGTAATTATTTTTTTTTCCAAATTTAGACACACAAAATATGTATATCAATTGAAGGAAGTAAAGTAACAAATTTTAAGGCAAGGCATCTTTGTAAACGAAGTTAGTGGTTTTATCAACAGGAGAGAACTATTACAGGTTGCTGCTAGAACTATCACTGGAACACAACGTGAGAAACACGTGACACGGAGATCAACGCCTGCCACCTTCAGGGTTTGTCCTTGTGCTGTGTTGATGGCCATCGCATAGCAAGCCTTGACAGGAAATCACATGTATTTAAACTGGAAAGGCAGGTTTGATGGAATCATGGGTATTTTTGGAATCACGACCCACTCTCCCGTAGTGCAACCTGCCATGACAGTCTCCTCTATTATCAAGTTTTGCAGACTGTTTACCTGTGAGTGGCAAAACTATGGGTGATGGAATTTAAATTTAAGAACTTGAATGGGTTATCCAAATGGTTTAATAGAATTGAAAAATGGGGGAAGGCCTTAGGATATTCATAAGTATTTCTATATTGGTTTTAGGAATTTTGAAGGAGCCCCCTTCCCTATTTACTACTTCATTTTTAAATGTAAAGATCAGGCACCTTAATGGTTGTTTGGTGTGATTATTACACCCGCCTGGCAAATTCAATTTTCTAGCATACTGAAAAGTAATTTATTACTTTAGCTTTGGGAATTTAGAAAAAAAAAAAAAAGTTTCACCAGACCCTTTTATAAATAATAAATATATGACACTTATTTTATTATTGGAGTAACCCCTCAACATTATTGGAAAATTTAAATTTTCTGCCTCCTCCCTTTCTTGTTTTAACCATTAAAAATGTTCAGTATTTTATGTTTATTTGTTTTTTTTTAATATCTTCATGCCAAGTTTCAGTTGTTTATCACATAGAAAATTGGTTGTTTTTTAAAATTTGGAACTCCCATTCCTTTTATCTAATTCACTCCTAGAAATTTCAAATTTTAAGATTTATTTGGTTATTTGGGATTATCTCTTTACTTGTTTGCCAAAAATTCATTCTCTACCTCATCTAAAAAATTTTTTCCTTATTATAGTTCCCCCCCCCCCCTATTTTCTAGAGCTTCATTTTTAAATTTCCCAGTTTTAAACTTTTACGGTTACTTGGGGTAGTCCCTCTACCTTCCGGCCAGGCAAAATTTAAAGTTTCCAGGCCCAGGATTTGAGAAAATATGATTATTAGTGAGTCAATGAGTCACACATATTTCTGCTCCTATCCACCCTTTTAAGAGATTCAATTTTAAAATTCTTAAAATATATCTCACCTAATTTTAGAAAGGAACCTTCATTTTAAATTTAAAGACTCTATGTCTACAGGTTCAAAAGATACGCAAGGGAATTTTGAGAACTTCCAATCACCCTTTTCACCCTTTGGAAGTCAAAATCAGCAACACCTCATCTTATTTCTTTATTAGGTACTAAAATTAGCCTTAACGTCAAATTTTAATTTTTCAGTATAAGGTGTTGGGGAAATACAACGCTGCGTGTTTGCGTGAATTGGTTTTGCCTTTTATGTTATAGAGATATGGTAAATTAACTTAACAGAAGCCCGATTCATTGGTCAAATGATCTAAGGCGTCACTATTGCAATATACTAGACTATCGATTATGGAAAAACCGGGGTTGGATCCCGGACGGGTGTTATGATAGTGTTTTATCCTAAATGGTTGTTTAAAATAGATTTACCTTTAATTAAATGATTTTAGAAAGCAACCAACCATACATTAGCCAGATAATCTAAATAAAATACCCTAAATCCCATTTCATTAAATATTTAGGCCTAATATCTGTGTTATTTTATTAAAATAAAGACTGGGAATTCATATCTCAACGTCACTTTACAAGTGTGTTAATGCTTCGATATTAATTATCAATTCTTCAAGTCTGTCTTAAGATAACTTTTAGTCAAACTAGATATGATTACTAATAAAGCATCCGCATATTTGATTGGAAATATCCTCACAATGTTAGATTTCTTAAAGAAATGGGCGTTCTTAAGATTCTAAACCACAAAAAAACCTCAATTTTATTAATATTTGACTCATTAAAATGACTTGATTTGTTTGGGGAAGGCTAAATTTATATAACCGTTTACTTTTATATCAGAAGTGTGATATTTCACGTGAAACTTTGTGGAAAAGGGGATATTTCCAGCGTTTCATATTTTTAAACTAATAAATGTGTAAGGCTTGTGATTTGATAGGAATATTTTAATACTTTGCCTTCCATTTTGGCCTGGTGTTCTATATTTTTAAACACCAAACCACTTTTTAAAAATTGCTTAGTTTCTGATCGTCTGCAATGCGTCTCGGTGGTTCGGTAGGTAGGCCCCTTAAGATATATAAATTCTTGTTCAACGTAGTGCGTCCTTGCTTCATGAAGCGTGCGACGCGACAACTACTTCAGATACTCCTCGACACAGCCAAGTCAATTTAAATCCCCGATATTGAAACCATTATTTCCACCGTAGTGGGTTGTTCATCACTAATTTGCCCCCGCTACTCCACACGATCACGAAATTATTACAACGATTACAAGCTCCCCTCTCCCCCTCCCCCCAAACAATTAGTGGGTACAAATAATGTCAGGATTCGTCCACCTCACTGCGAGGAAATAACCTGTGCCGGAGGTAGAGCACGCGATAACACTAGTACTGCCAGCGCGCTCTAGTTAGAAACCTTGGCTGGTATACTAGTGTCATACTTGCTCAATTTACGGTCTTGAGAAGGAGTTGAAGGATACTTAAATATATTGCTCAATGTTTAAATGTTTATTATAGTACAGTCTTTATGTTTAGCTTCCTTGGTAATATCATATTCTTTAAATTGAAAACTGTCACCTAGCCACGGGAATTGAACCCAGGACCTTTGGTCTAGTACGCCATTTCTCTAACCACTGAGCTATCCAGGAATCGTCCCGTGCTCAGGGACATTCTTCACCCATATTTTAAGGCAGATTCTGTGATGAACGTAATATTTAGCTTCTTATTCACGAATTGATATCACATATCCTCACCTAACATGATCTTACTGTACATTGTGCCACAAATTACGTCCTATATGCACACACACACATATATACACACACAAACACACGCTCTCTATTATTAGGACGATTGTATTACCCACCCTCAGTTGCTGAGTGTATATTTAGAACAGATTTACAAGCAAGGCGTTGTTTATATCCCCACGTATTACTGCCCGAATGGGCTATTCGCATATTTTCAATAAGGTAAAAATCTTAGAGGAAGTTTTACTCACATTCGTGTTTAAGTAAACCATTTAGGGACCCCAGCCTGGAGGACATATTGTAATGATGTGGAATTATACATCTCAATAATTCATTATTCACATCTATATTCAAAATTACGATATTATAAATGCGAGCGGGTATTAAAATTTATTTATGTTAAGTTGTTAAGTTGCAAGGTATAGCGACATCTTTCTACGTCTCTGTTTGAAAAGCCAACTCAGTTTTGTAAACAGAAACGCACCTGGATGACCACACCCTTTTTTCTTTTGGGAAGTTTCGAGAAGGAAATGTCACTAGTTATACCTCTTCAAGGTACGCATCTCTTCACTTGCAATCCTGACGATGAGCCGTGTAGGTGAAGTCTATGACATATTAACCTATATTCTAAATTTCACGTGTCGGGAATTATCATGTCATATAACGCAATAGTCGGGGTCTTATTAAAATCTACAACGTGTGAGATATCTATCAAAAAACTGTTTATCTAATAAAAATAAAAACCATAAAACACCAGAACTTTTGTTTGCTAAATTAAGACATTATCCCTTTTTAATTATTATAATACAGAATAACAAACTTGAAACCAATTCAATAATTATATAAAATATCACACTAATTGTGGCGAACAAGCCAATAATATATCAGGCTAGCTCTTTTAAACGTTACAATATATAACTCTCAGTCATCGATAACAGAAAATACGAAACTGGCGCCTTTTCCCGAGCCTCCGCTGGAACTGGAATGGCTTGTACGTTTGTTGAAGCTGTCGCTTGGCTCTTAATGACAACGAATGATGTTAAGAAGTTCCAAAAGAGTAAGACTATTGCTATGTTAGCAAAAAGTTACAAGTATGTCTATACAAGCAAAACGATCACAATACATAGTTAGTGGGAATATAGAGCCTCCACCCACGTCCGCCCACCCAGCCCTCAGAAATAATGTGTTCAAATAGGACATTCTTAGTACCACCGTAAAAGAAGCAATAAATTGTTTTATTCCCCGCTTCGGTGGCCGCGTGGTCTAACGCGCTACTCTCGCAATAGACTAGAATGCCGATGACGGGGAGATCTAGGTTCGAATCTTGGTCAAGTGTACTGAGGGAGTTTTTTCCAAACTTGTTTTCCACTCTACCTCCATGCAAATGCGGGTACATTTCATATAAATATAACCCAGCGTTTCACTAAAACTTTTAGCATATAGCCCGAACGGGTAGTAAGACGTGGTGCTTAAAAAATGTTTTATTAAGTAAATTGAGAATCCATACTTGGAGCTATGCTTAAATAATTAGGGTAACTTATTTTTATATGAGTAGCCAGCTCCATCCTGGTTGCCATCAATTTTCTAATTTTGCAATAAAATGTGGAGTCTTTGTGTCAATAAAAGCAAGTTCAGTTATCAGAAATTCCCAAAGAGAAAATTTACACGCCGAAATATCTGAGAGTTATGGAGGACAGGACAAAGTTGGTGAATAATTAGATAATCCTCTTCTGTCACATCATTTATGGCACTCAAGCACTTCAACGAAAACAAAATAAAATTTAAAAATCTCTATTGGAATTAATAATAAGTACATGATAAAATATCTTCAATGTGGTTCGACAGAAAAAATCCAGAAATTTAGGTATGATTTCTCTGAATTTGATATTTTCGTGTACAATAATTATAGTTTATTTTTCACAGAAATAATAAATAATTAAACAACCATACCATGAATAAAAGTTAAGGAAGGTGTCAAATAGATATAAAATTCAGATTTCAACTTGTTGCTACCCACCTGGGTGGCTGCATTGTCTAAGGCGCTACTCTCTCAATATAGACAGCCAATATTGGAGAGATCATGGTTCAATCCCAGTCAGATATACTTAAGGTGATTTTTCCTGAATGATTTCCCAATTTATATCCAAGCAAATTTGGGTACACTGATTATAAATTCAGCCTTCATTATCCCACACACATTAGCCTAGTGATTAGTACATATGCGTTTAAGCCGAACGAGTAATAAGACGAGGCGCTAAAATAAAAGAAATAAAATGTTGCTAACCAAGGCCAAAACTCGTACACCTAAAATTACTGCTGAGATAGCTGCAGGTCTTATGGAGAAAGCTTTATCTTCGCTCTCTCTCGGTAAGCTGTTGCCAAATATCCTCGCTTTCATTTTTGTCTGAAAGTGGTGTGCTCGAGTAAGAAGGAGCTATTGGCAACATCAACGAACCAGCGTTGCCAAGTTTGTCAAACATTTAAGGGAAGATTGACCACACGTAAAAAGAATAATGGTAACACTGTTTCCCAACAGCAACCATGCAGTTACTTCAGATTCGATGTTGTAGTTATAGTGCTTATGTATGTTGTCTTAGATTAATATAGTATATGAATACTATTACACTGATATTGACTTGTATTCCAAACTTACCTTTTAAATTTTACAATTACGTTACTTAACAAAGCCCAATACTTTACGTAACTAATGGTAACCAATTAATTGATCTCCGCGAATTCACCCCTGCTCATCTTTGACTGTTTAGCGGTTAATGCACTCTCAGCTAATTTGAACTATGGATTGAGGGAATCAATAACGTCACAGTCAACAGATGAGAGCAACCGGCGCTTGGATAAGTATGCAGAGAACGGCATAGAGTTTCGTTGTGACCACATATCTAATACAAGGTGTTGCTTACTGTCTTTACCTCTGTTGCTACCCCACGGTGCAGGTGTTACTGTCTGTCATATGGAGCAAGCAACATTAATGCGGATTATTAAGGGAAAAAGGAATAAAGTGTGTTCAAGAAAACAATTAATCGGCAAGTCTCTCTCTATGTGGAGTATTTATGATCTATAATCTAGATAGACTGAGGTGACCTGGTGGTCTAGGGGTAAGGTGTCAGACTTCTGTGCTGAGGGTCCGGGATTCAATCCTCGGTCCCGGCACAGATTTATCTGATTGCCAAACCCTTCCCTCACCTCTGACAAGACGTGTATTAATCACAACTTGTGAATGTGAGGAATGCCAGGCCTACCACCGTGGTTCGGATTCCACGTTAAACTGTAGGTCCTCCATTTCATCTCACAGTCACCCTACCATTACACATTAGCGTGGGTGTGTACAACCCGAACGTGTAGTAAGACGCGGTGATATTAATAATAATAATAATAATAATAATAGATGGACTGAATATTAAGAAAATATAGAATGCTAAAAAAGTCACTTCACATTAGTAATAGACAAACATTATTCACTTTATTGACGAACATGTTGTATGCTATTTCCAAACACTCCACGTACTTTGGGTAGAGTAAGTGCTCAAAGTGTTAACCACAGTTTTCTTACAGCAGAATAAATCTCTTCACTTGACGTAATGTTTCAGCCATGACAGACAGCGTGTGATGTCTTATTGAAATCCCAGACCCAATACCAATTTTGTTTGAGTGTAGATACACTTGAATAATAGTTTGTGCTTGGGTTCTCTGAACACCACAAACATGGGTTTTGTTCGTTGACGTAACCTGAGAGGTAGAACCAAGCTTTGGCATTTTAGAACATCACATCCAAAATGTAATCTCCATTTTTAATAGTAAAACTAGTATAAGTATTAGCTAAATATATTCTCATAGCTTGCATTAGTTTTTATTTCCATCATACTCTTTTAGACTATCCGCATGTATTCGCGCTAATAGGTTTTGAAAATGCAGGGTAGAATTTAAAAGAAATATAATACACTCGCATTTGCACTTAAGCAGGGTGGGAAACAATGGAGGGAGATCAATCACCCATATTATATGCAGCTGGAAATCAAACTCGAACTTCTCCACCATCAAAAACCAGACTACACGATGTTGAAGCTTAGTCCACGTCTCCACCAACAATATGGATCTTTCAGTTTCTGTACGGCAGATATATTCTGTAAGGAAACAACCTCAGTTATTTCGTTGTAACAGCTTTTTGAAACAAGTCATAGCTCAGTACACATTTTCTGAAAATTGAAAAATGACACCTGGACACGCGAATAGAACCCGGGACCCTTGGTTTAGTACGCCAATGCTCTAACCACTGAGCTATCCAGGAGTCGTCCCATGCCTAGGGTCATTCTTAACTCATATTTTAAGGCAGAGTCTATGATGGATGTGCGGAAATCGTCAGCTTTATTCACGAGCCATCAGATAAAGCAGCTCGTGAATAAAGCATATATATATATATGTTGCCAAAATGCAACAGCGCCAGTCACAGAAGGTAATATTGTCACGTTATGACTTAGCACGCTGCGCAACCTCTTCCAAAAGGTATTGGTTCGAATTCTGGTGGATTAGAAGTATGTTTCTGTGGTGTGAAAACATTAGAGGTACGAGCAAGTAATTAAATTGAAGTCTATGTTCGCATCTGATCAACGACCGATTAAAAACAAACAAATAAAGAATGATATTTTATGAGTAACCAAATTGTTGGTACCTTTTCTCGGGCAATATAATTTTCTGATGATGTTTGTGGTTCTAAAAGATATGGCCGACACTCTTCACTATCAACTCATAGCTCCACAGAGCCAGAATATTAAAGAAATATTTGACCAGATAGGATCAACTTAAAAATTTAATAACTAGTATCGGTGGTCACGTGGTCTAATGCGTCATTCTTGTGTGAGACTGGATTGCCAAAGACGTGGACACTGGGAGATTCGAGTCTCATTCGGGTGTACTGGCGGGTGGTTTTTCCTAAATGACTTCGCACTTATCCTCCATGTGAATGCGGGTGAATTTCATCTATAACTTTATCTTCTTAGTCACTAATCCACTAACGTAATTAATGTATTTATATAGCCCGAAAGGATACTAACATGTGTTGGGAAAATTATGTAATATTTTTGGAATTTATTAAAAAAGTTAATTCAAAAACTGCTGACGCATAATAACACAATATAATATTGTTTATAATATGACGTTAAAATAAATCAACCTTATATTTAAAATAAGAGGGTATTACCGAGGGCAAATATGTTCTTAGTATGCTAGATCCTTGGTGTTTTCCTTGAATTGAACCAATTTGTTTATAATTATGGTAATTTACTCGTAGGTAATATTCTAAGCAATCAAAAGCAGTAAATTACAATTATAATTTCAATTAGAAATTATTTCAAGAAATATCGAAAATTACATATTGGTGCTTAATGGGCCCCATTAAGGTCGGGGAACAAAACAAGCAAATTTAAATAACGTGGTCACCCCTGAAAAGTGATATATTTGAAAAATGCACTCAAGCGAAGATTCAAACCCACAAACTTTGGTTTAGCGTTACATTGATTAAATCAAAAGGGTTCATACTATCGTGCGGGTGCAGTTTTAAATTATGTAAATTAAACTATCAGAATTTATCCGAATGGTTTGTATCACATCTTGAGGTTGTGTCTGGAATCGAATTATACTAACTCCTCTTTGCAGTTGACCTCCATGGCCCAACACCACCGAGTATTTTGATTGAACATACTTATTTAACTGTAGAAAACATGCAATCTTGTATTTAGAGGAAGAAACCTTTTTAAAATATTGGAAAATAAAACGTAGGCTATTATTAAAACGACAATATTTCAGGTACAATAAATAATAACAAAATATGTTTTTATAATTTTGGTGAAATAAGTCTTTTCGAAGCAAGTACACCTGGACAATGCCAATAAATAATTCAGCTCTACATTTTCTTTTGTTGAATCTATAGTAAAATATCATTAATCAATATTTATTTTTCTAAAGAAAAACATGATATAAAACGAATGTTACATTCTTTAACCAAAATTTAAAATGTGAATAGGCTGCTCGCACATATTATTTATTCACTATCTAGATGAAACAGCCGTAATAAATTATCAGTTGTTAAAAAACAGTTATAGCATTTGGTGATATAATTTTATATATAATTTATTAAATCTTTTAAACTATAATTTGCTTTTAATGATTGTTGTGTTCCTCCGTAATTTATGTACCTTGGGGCTTGTAAAGGACAAGTAAAAGAACACACCTTCTTATCTTAGACACGTACTATCTCTTTAAAAAGCTTACTCAGGAAAAAGGACAATTTTCCTAAGTGCTTTGAATAATTTGCTGTCCCAATTTATTAAATTTTTAATATGTTTGTAAAAGTGTTAATAAAAGCTGATACAAGAAAGGATAACAGTCTAGTTAAATATAAACTGCAAAAATATAGTAAACAATAAATTACCCTCAGTGTTTATGTGCATTCATATTCATGGGGAACATTTATATCATAAGGATAATTATAGATCAAAACTTATTCCCATAGAAAAAGTGTCCAAACTCATTGTGAATTTAATCATTGCGTGTTTTCACGTTTATTATTATTATTATTATTATTATTATTATTATTATTATTATTATTATTATTATTATTATTATTATTATTATTATGTACATAATTATATCCTGATATTAAATTTATACATCCTACTAATGTATTTAATATTTATATATAATATTTATACATGTATAATATTTAAAATTATAATATTTATATGTACACTATTTAAAATAAATGGTATGGTGCACCACACAGACTTTCTCTCTCCTTTGTCTTTGTTTGGGGAAAAGGGGGTTACAAAATAATGAAATAAAAAAGATTAATATTGGGTCCAAAAGGGTCAACACTTCGTATTAAAATTTCGATTTTGGTTAAAATTTTAACATTTTATAAGGTGTTGCACATCTTCAAGTCAACGCATTGATATTTAATTATTCATTTATACATTTTGATCAATAAAAAATGTAAATATTGATTATTGAATCTAAAATGGAGATAGATAATTGCTGTGCAAACATTTCTCCTAAGAGTTTTAAGGAAAGATAACATACTTTTTTTAGATACTTATATTTAATTACTCTACGGCATTGGAGAATTATTGCGTTAAGACTTAAGTAGTATATGTTTACAACTAAAGCTC
>CABFWB010000388.1:63069-80182 GCA_902151455.1 Timema bartmani | reverse complement strand
TTTCCATTTTGTTTGGAATATTTATTAACGTTCATTAATGAAATTTAATCAAAATCGTTACAGCCGATTTTGAGAAAATCGACTTTTTCTCTTTTTTCCCTTCAGTAAACTACCCTTAATTTTAGGGGTAGATATCCAATTCCAAAAACCCCTCGGGGCAACCCTATGAAAACCCTAGATATAAAGTTTCAGCTCAATCGGTAAAATAGTTTAGGCTCTAGTTGGAGGTACAGACAGACAGACAGACAGACAGACAGACAGACAGACAGACGGAAATTCAAAAAGCACTTTTTCGGATTCAGGGAGTCATGAAACGTCAAAATTCATCAAAATCTCGATTTCGATTTTTTTGACGATCACCATACTTTCTCTACCTGTAAGATAGAGAGAAAGTAAAAAGGGGAAAAACAAATGCTTGTAATTATAGACCAATTTCTCTCTTAAACACTTTCTCCAAATTATTCGAGAAAATTATACATGAGCATACTTTCCACCACCTTAAAAATAAACTTTCAGATAATCAACATGGCTTTATGCCAAATAAATTTACTGTCACTAATTTAGTAGAATTTTTTGGGCATGTTGCCCCTCAAGTATCTGCCCAAGGTCAGGTTGATGCTATTTATTATAACCAAAGTAAGGCATTTGACTTATGTCAGCATAGTATTATTCTCTCTAAACTTGGTAATTTTTGCCTTTCTCACTCATTTGTAAGGTGGTTCAGCAGTTATTTGCATGAAAGATCATTCACTATTAAAATTGATTCACACACCTCAAATACATTTTAGCCCCTTGTGGCATTTCACAGGGTTCTAATTTATGTCCTCTTCTCTTGAATGTGTTTATTGATGACATCGGTAAATATTTTAACTAATCTAGCTATTTACTCTTTGATGATGATGTAAAATTATTTAAAATTATCAAATAAATTGCAAATTGTATATTTTTACAAAATGATATAAAAATAGTATTCTACAATGGTCTTTTGAAAATGAAATGTCCATTAAATCTAAGACCAAATCCATAACTTTTACTTGGATATCTAATCCTTTTTTTTTTACTTATAAATTGGGCAATGAAAACATAGTTCGCACTCTTTATATTAATGACGTTGGTGTTCTCCTGGATAACTTTATTTCCACTATCATGTTGACCATGTAATTTCCCAATCATTGAAATTACTTTCACTTATTAAATTTATTACTTCATCATTTAAGAAAGTTGACTCTTTTATGTCTGTACTACGCCCTGGTTAGAACTAAGTTAGAATATGCAAGTGTTGCTTGAAATTCTAATACCTTAACTTTCACAGAAAATTCCTCGCTGCGTACTAGGATAAATTCTTTACTAACCGGATTTATTATTAATATGACAGAATTCGAAAATTCTTAGGGCTCCAAACTCTCTTCTCGCGTAGACTTTATTGTTATACCCTTTTTGTTTTTATTATTTTCAATATCAATTTTTTTTTACAAATTTGCCATTGATCATGTAGGCGTTCATATCCGTTCTCGGGCTTCTCGTAATCCAAAACTATTTTTTCTCAATAGCTCTTTTAAGGTGAGCCCTGTAGGTAGTTGTATCCATAGCGCCAAATCTAGATTTTTTCTAATTCGACTTCTATCATAAAAGAAAAGCTAAACTCAGAGAGTTATTTAAGGAAATCTCATATAAATAATTTATCATGTAGAGGTTCTGCCTATAATATTTAGATTTACAATATTCTGATTTATTTTTTGCATATTGTTACTGCTTTTAACTACTCTTTAATTATTTGTTAACATTGCTATTTTATATTCTTATCATTATTAATTACTATTTTTTTCGTAACTATTCATCAGTATATATAACTATTTAGGTAATATTGCTTATCTTTTTTTTTTCGTGTAATTATATTGATATATAAGGTACTTGTGTATTTTTCAGTACTTCAGATCTTACGAATGTTGGCCAGCACTGTAATAAATGAAATTTAAATTGAAATGGAATTGAAATTATTATTATTATTATTATTATTATTATTATCATCATCATCATCAGTAAATAAAGCTAATATTTTAAAATAAATCTTAATGATTAATATGTTAGTAAAAACTCGGGGACCGCGAAAATATTTTAGGATATTTAGGGGGTTGCGAGTAATAAAAGGTTAAGAACCGCTGCTTTAGAGGACTTAACTATCCGATGGCGAGAAGCTCATGTTTTGTAAAATCAACATAATATTTTATTTTTAGAAATACTAGATGGTGTCAATTTTTATAGCTGTAATATAGCTTTACAGAGCGTCTTTATATTTTGTCTATTCTACCTTTATTTTTATATTCTCTAAAGCATACCCACAGAGGTACGAAAATACATTTTAGGGGGTACTTAAAATTTATATATATATTATTTAATTATAATCACCGTATATTCAGGACAAGATTTAGGGTAAGTTGCAAGAGACCCGCACGTAGGGAATGCGATCTGGGAACGTCATTTATTTATTTTAGGTGTAACTTATAGAATATTTATAGTTTTCATTATGCACCAACCAATTTGGGGCTACAAAGTAGAAGAAAAATTGTATCTTGTGATCTTAGGGGAAAAAATTACTACTGCTATAAGGGGTACTTTTCATGAACGTAGCCATAATTATTTAGATACACTTTAAAAGGCCATTTTTGTGTTTAAAATTGGTCAAATGCTACCCTACCTGACGTTCTGTAATGTAGTTTAAACTAGGAACGTACCTGCACTGAAGGTAGCACTGTCATAGGCGTCAGCTTCGCATTAGACTGGCTTTACAGTGACTATATCCAGTTTCAAATCTCAGCTGGATACTCATGAGGGGGGTTTCTTATCTAATTAATAGCTTTGGGTTTCCCATTCCCTTTATAAGGAAATTCGTGTGAGTTTCTTGAAAATCGCATCTATTCCCAACCAATAACTTTTGACCTCAAATATATTTTCTCTCTGCGTCTTACTACCCAAAAGGGTTATACAACCCGGGACACTTACATCTATAAGCAGTGCTACCAACCGGCTATAGAGAGCCGAATATCATGCCTCTTTCTTTCTTCTGACAGCTAAGCTACAAATTTTGAAATTAAGAAACTAATATTTTTTTTATAAATAAACCATAAACAAGCTTTAAAATTATTATTGCAATTTGTCACTAATCAATTAGGCCCTAAAATCAAGGACTTAAAGTAGACAGACAAGATCAATTCGAAGAATATGACTTATATAGTTTTTTTAAACTTGTGTATTTAATTAAGATGCAACCCTATACTCACAAGTACATAATACACTTTGTGTTGGTTGACAGCCTTGCATGTTACATTCATTAATAATATAATATTCAAGATTATTTTGGAATCTGTTTATAATTAATAACATTAAAACGCTTCTTAACGTAACGATCTTTAAATATCTAGTTTACGTAACACTTAGTACACAATTATTATTTAAGACCTTTTAAAAAACTTATCTGTAAATAAAAACATTTATATTTAAAGGTAACACCATTATATTTATATATGTATAATATATAATAAAATCAGAAGAATCAAACCCTGAACTTTATACCAATGTTCTCTCTACCACTGAACTAACTTGGTGAGTATGGATCAAGCCCTTCACAATTTGTTATATTGTGTCCAAACGTAAAAGTACTTTCAAGATATATTTGAAGTAACACACATAAACATGAGGCTTTATAGTGACACAGTATCTGTCTTTCATTAATTATTACAATAATAGTTTTAAGTTAACTGTAGAGAATGTATCCCTCAATATTAATATTTAATTCAACTTTTCACCCAGTTATTAAATAGTTTGAGCCCGGCACGACGCTAAGGGTACGCGTCCCTTTGGAGTCTCTTTATTTATTGCGCATAATCTGGACTCCAGCATCGGATTTCAATATTTAAACCAGTAGGTTCAACTTCTAAATAGAACGTATTAGATTACCAAAAATACACGGGATAAAAATTGATTAGTTTTATCCGATCCATTAAAAACGAATTTGAAATATCATTTAGAGAAGCGATTAATTTTCAATTAAAATTCAATTTTACACTAAACTTCCCGCGAAACCCCTTTTTATTACGCTTCCTCAACGGCTCGTAATCCTTGCGAATGAAAATGTTGGGAGGATTATTATATTTGAACAAAGACTAATTGATCGCATTGTTCAAGCTTTATTTAGACTTCTTTTAATGAATGGTAATTCTCAATATAATGGAAGGTTTGTAAACAATGTTTAGTGGTTGAACCTGTTAATTCTAGGTGTTCCAAGAACAAGAATATTGATATAATATTTATATTTGAATACAATTATTAATTTTAATTATTTTATACATTTATACATATATATATATTGATTTTACTTCAAACGTTTTTGAGTTATAAATTAGTCCCTGCTAATCTAAACAAAAAACCAATTGATTTTAATAGTTTTATTGGGTGATCTGATTCGATTCCTGACCAAATAATATATTGGAATGGTTTTACAATAAATAGGTGTTTTCTCTTAAAGCATATATTGACGAATTTCCTTACATTTAACATTCTTCAATCTGTTCCTGGATTCTAAGTTTGTCTGGTGATCACGCGGGCTTGGTGTCGAACTCATCTTGTCTGGTTTGCTGGTAAAGATAAGGTGGAGGTTCGTATTCCATGTGGGTGTACCAAAGTGTTTTCTTAAACGATTTCTCACTCTCTCTATATGCAAACGAAGGTAAATATATCTTAAAATCAACTCTCACAATGTCATAAACGCATTAGTTTATATTTAAGTAATTGTTTAACTACTTTAACTTATGAAGAGTTTTCTTAAATTGTTTAAAAACCCAGTAAGAATCATAATGATTTTTAAATAATAAACAGATTGTCACAGACAAATAGAAATATGATATCGAATAAGTTGTGTATGTAGAAGCGGAATAGGGAATCATTCTGACTGTAATAAAACAATAGACCTAGCAGTGTAAACTATACTATTTTATTGTAAAACCGTTATGGAAGGGAAGGTAGGAGAGATATTAAAAACTTTGTAATGTTACATTTGAATCATACAACATGCTGGTTTTATTACGAGTGGAGCAAACAATAATATTATAGCCCGTCTTGGTGGCGTAGTTGGCTAACGCGTTAGTCGTGCTAAGCTATATTGCCGAGGACGGGGACATCGAGGTTCGATTCTCAGTCAGGTGAACTGGGGTGGTTTTCCCTAAATGTTTTTCCACTCTACCTACACGCAAATGCAGGTTCACCTCCTCTAAATTCAACCTTCCCAACTACTAGTTCATTAGAGTAATTAGTACTTATGCGTATAACTCGAGTGGGTAGTAAGACACGGTACCCGTTCGAGTTATCCATTTATGTACTAAATACGCTAATGTTATACGGTTGAGGAAGGTTAAATTTTAGAGAAAGTGTACCCTCATTTACATTAAAGGAGTGTGGGGAACTATTTCGGGAAAATAACCCTCAGTACACTTGACTGGGATCGAACCACGACCACCCCGTCATTGACCATGCAGTCACTAAAGCGGATATGAGGAAGTTATTATTTAAAGGAAGTGTGAACGCATTTGTGTGAAGGGAGAGTGATAAGAAATTAAGGTAAAAAACCTGTACATCAGGCTGGGATACAAACCCGGCTCTCCCCGTTCCTTTAAAACCAGACTAGACCTGACTGATGTACAGGTTCGTCTGTCTACCTACGTAGCTCTAAGTCGTTAGTAAGTTTAGTACTGAACATAATATCTGACATAAGATTGTTTATCTCGTGCGGTGTTCGTCAGAATATTCTAACATGAAGGTTAGAGAATGGTAGTTGCGGTCGCTTGTCTACTAGAAATCGCAGCCGCTTGCGGTATGCGTGCGCACTCATAAGACACGTGCGGTGTTTTTCTGATTCAATCTGGCCTGTTCACATTTAAATGTTGAAAGACGCGATTTCAACATATAGGACAACATCAAATTCATATTAAAGATTTCATGTATGAATTAATTATTAACATTAACACAAGATAAAATAATAATAGTTATAAAAATAAGCTGCTTTGTATATAACAAGAATATATTTTAGAGATCACTATGAACAACATATAATTTGAATGGGTTAGTTAGGCTTAAGTTAGGTTAAGATTCACACCTGCTCTACCAGTTCATAATAATCATCATCACATCATATCATTACGGGTACGTGTAGACAGCCTCTTATGTTGTACCCTGGACAACGTTCTGTTCCACCAAAGTGGCTTATTGTCAACATGAAGGGTAACTAAACCTAGATGTCATGTCCCGCCTAGTCACTAATGCCATACGATAAAAAAAGTTAGTTCAAACATTAACTAACAATTTTAACTAACGATAATGATCTTAGATTATAATTTTGAAAATAATTTAGTCGAGAAATGTATGCTATTACTCAGTCAGTAAGTTGTTAACATTTAGTCTGTTGTCAAGGATGGTATAACTCAAAAATACAAAACAACAGTTTCGCCGATTGTTTTATGGTTATGAAAAGGGTTTTATTACCTGACATAACGATAATAAATCTAGGGTGATCGAAAACAAAGTAATTAGGGAAATATATGGATGCAGGTAGCAGATAGTGGAGGAGGCTACATAATGATGAAATACATACCCTTTAGTTATTATCAGACCTTTTTAGGGTAATCAAATCTAGCAGGTTAAGGTGGGCAAGACATGCAGCTTAAATGAAAAAATAAAAGAACCGTATTCAAAGTATTGACTGTTAAACCCAATGGGGAGATACCATTGGGAAGACGCAGATGAGAGGATAACATTAGAATGGACCTGAAAGAGATAGGATGTAGTGAGAGAGACAGGAACGAGCTAGCTAATGATTGGGATCGGAGTAATAAGGGGGCTGGATAAAACTAGCTCAATATAGGGTTAGGGTGTAATGAGGGGGACTATAAAACTAGCTCAAGATAGAGATAGGGTGTAATTAGGTAGAATGGATACAACTAGATCAAGATCGGGATAGGGTGTGGTGATAGGACTGGATAGAACTAGCTAAAGAGAGGGATAGGGTGTAATGATGGGACTGGATAGAACTAAATCAAGATAGGAGATAGGGAATAATGAGGTTTATTTGTATGCAGCAATGCACACACATCTGTTTCAGTTCTATGCAGCATTACACCCACATAATATTTTGTTTTTGCTACATGCAGCAATGCATACACGTTTGTTTCAGTTCCATAAGGCAGTACAAACACACATATTTAGATTTGATGAATGGGGGGCCAACGTAACTACGTATGCGTGAGAAACGTAAGCTGTCCATCGCTTTCTGCGTACTTAATTCAGTACTGTATGTCAACTACTACCGAGGAAATGACCTACTTACTATCCATACCGACCACTATCAAAACAAGTAGCTATTAGTAAATATATTGGCTTGATTTGATAGTAGTGTAGGTTCTAGATTTAACAATATTTAAGTAAGAACGCATGCATAGAAGAGATAACAGTAGTCTTCCATTAGACATTTGAGAACTACTTCCTGTCTTTCAAACAGGAGTGAAACGAAACATCGATTTAAAGTAAGTGATTTTAAATAAATTAGTTTTATATAATCATACATTAAATATGTATGATAGTTTCTATATTTAATTTAAACGTTTAAATTTTAAATACATAAATCATTTAATGAAAATAGTCCCTTTCTAGTTGCTATTTACAAATCAAGAATTTAAAAAAAAACAACACCAATAAGCGTGTGAATTCAAGTCATAGATTTTACAGTAGCTAGCTAAATCACTGTTTATTTCGTGATAGTGATAAGATTTATTTTCATACAAGTTTATCTAATGAATTAAGCACGAAAACTCAGCCTGTGTGTGTATGCAGCCTTAGAGAAGAAGAGAGCTGATATTTCAGTTGACTAATAGAAGAAATGTCAACAGAACAGTTCGTGACTCGTGAGTGAAGTTCCAAGATGACGCAGTCTAATGATGAGGCAAGGATAGTGACGAATGGTTTGACTTAACTCTCTCCACCCTCTCCATGTTAATATTGCTGCCTTTGAAACTTCAACACGTTCTCTCTCTCTCTCTCTCTCTCCCTCCTTGTTTTGTTTTTATTTTACCATTCTCTTCATCACATTATGTTTCCTTCTGCACGTACTTGGAAACTCAACTCAGAAACAATGTTTCTTTCATTTTCTAGTTTTTTTTCACCCCTTCAAGCTGCTTTTTCTTCTTTAACGCTTTTTTTTCAAACAGAAAAATAATAATAAATTTTCTTCTTGTTTTTTTAGAAAAATAAAACACGAGGGGGGGAGGGCAATAACTCTATTTTTACTCACTCTCAAGTTTCTGTTGACATTTGGCAGCATGGTGGCTCGACGCAAAGAAACTCCGATTAGCTAGGAATCATACTCGGAGATAGGACTATTAATATTTGGTATATTTGACGAATATCTTTTAAATATATGGATATTATGTGTGCAGCTTGTGAGGTATTATGTTTGGTCAAGTGGCAGCAGATAGAACTATTTCCATGGATTTCTATTATCACGGATTAAATCCGAGTAAAGGTTTTATTTTTTGAGTAGAGGCTCAAAGATAACTAAATCTGTATAATTAAAAGATGAATAATTCTTGATTAAAAAACTCTATCATTGATTCAACCACAAATATTTACTATCTCAAGATTTCCTAAATCAATAAAAAGTTATTATTATTTTTTTTTATCAAAAATTATTACTCTTTTTGAATTCTATAATAGCGTTGTATGTTCAAACAGTCCAATCCCCTATTCAAAAAATGTCTCTTGGTATTTCATCATAGTGCTACCACAGTGCTGCCACATCCCTTGGTGGAAATGTAGAACACTTTTATTGTTATAACATATACAACATACATCCACTTTGTAGAAATTTAATTTTATATTTATATTTGAATATGGTTGACAAAACATTATATATTAAATCTAGAAGTAGTGCTAGCGTAGCACTGTTAACTGGTTTGTAGCATCAACTCTGGAGAATCTTTAAGATATTTTTTCTTTCGTGTTTAGTATCTTAATATATATAATTCTTCTGTACGTGTGTATGTCACTGAACTCCTCCTAAACGGCTGGACCGGTTTTGATGAAATTTTTTGTGTGTGTTTGAGTGGGTCCGTGGATGGTTTAGATTCATAATTGGACCCGGTAGGTGGCACTGCAATCGGGTTCTATGATTTTTTTGATTTTTTAGGGATTTTTTGGGGGGGTTGGCTGGACCAATTTTGATGAAATTTTTTGTGTGTGTTTGAGTGGGTCCGTGGATAGTTTAGATTCACAATTGGACCCGGTAGATGGCACTGCAATCGGGTTCTAAGATATTTTTTTTATTTTTTAGGGATTTTGGGGGGGGTTTGGGGGAATCAATAAAATAAAATTAACTGTACCCGGCATAAAAATTTGTAAGCAAGATTCGCAACTTTTTTCGATACAGCTGATATTTGTGGAGTTGTGGGCAAAACTCCAAAAATGAATAGATGTTTTATTTTGTATGTTGCCTTGACAAACACTGAATTTGTAATATTTGTTTAACTCACTAATTGGAGTTCATTGTGAATTTGTAATTGTGATGATCACATAGTATGCCACCCAAACGAAAAGCCAACGTTCGGGCAGGACAACGTTTGTCGGGTCCGCTAGTATATCTATATATTTCTTTGATTATTTACAGATATATCAAAAGGTTCTCCCGGTTTTCTACAACTTCCCCCTTCCTGTAACCTTAAGATAGTGTAAGTTACGGATACTCCGGAACAGTAGTAGTACCCACAGCGCACACAAACATGTAAAACATGGTACACTTCCTCTAAGTTCAGCCCTCCTCATCCCTAACAAATGATGAGCTGGGCTTTTATACAGCACACCCATCGCTGCGGGTTCCAGCCTGTATTATAAAAATCAGTATTTGGATTAAGAACTTTTTAAATTAAAATTTCAAAAATGTATGAATAAAAGGAAAACTTTAATAATTTTATTTTTATTACCTTTAGTTGTGTACTAAAACTTACACCAAATTCTAAAATGAATCATCTTAAATTATCTATAAATTTTAATACAACAGTAAAACAATAAGAGAATGAATGAGAATAATTTAATATGTAGAAACCTTTTCTTATTTTTATGTGATTTTTGTTTATTCTTTAGAAACAATTTATCTCAAATTAAATTTCTAAACTAACTATATATTTTGATATAAAACTTTTTTTTAGAATATTATTTAACGCAATCTAAACAGACCTGATATTTAAGTCGATCAAAGAACATTATACAGATTTTAAAAGAAACACTCTTTCCCAATTTTAAAGTAATGTTGACAATAGTATATTGGTGTTGTAGTAAAGTACCAAATCAAGTTTGACAGTCCGACTTTAATATAAAAGTTTTCTCTAGTTTCTTATAAAAAGAATATGAAAGAAAAAGTAAAGGAAGAAATGTTAGGGTAGGCGAAAGAAAGAAAGAAAGTGTCTCAGTCGACGCATCAATTCCTTCAATTACTGACTTGTTGGCACAGAAGTTAAGTCACTTTACACTTCTTTAAAGATAAACTTTAGAAGGTGGTGAATTCTCTTGGCACAGTTCAGAAAAAGCGAAAGAAGATAGCACAGCGGAAAGGAGTCCCTGCTCAAAAGTTTCGAAATCCTCAATCTGATGTTAAAAGCGAGAAGAAAACTTTTTGTAGAGACTATTGTCGAGGCGAAACACAAACTTTTTGGTTATGAGTGCCTTCTTAAATTAACAATGTACTAATTATTTACTTCGTGTTTACTCTAAGTAATTGGGTTAGACATCCAGATGGCACCGCGGCGTGTTTTAGCTACGCTTTGTGAGAATTAAAATCTCAAGTAAATTATCTCGCACAGAAGGAGCACCAACATTATTATTTAGCAAGCCAACAATTTTAAAAAGTTAATTCTGCCACCAAGCACAAAACAAATTTATAAAAATATGTTTTTACAAAAGCTTGTTTGGAAAATTTCTTTATACAAATTTATGTTATTGTAACTTTATAATAGAATACAACTAAACGTTTTTAATGATTAATGTTAATTTGGATTTTTGAATATGAATCTACCACAACGCACACTTCATAATTTATCTTATTACCAACATAAGTAACTTCAAATATGGTGGTTGAAACCGACCACAACCGAATTATTTTCAAGCCTCAACTGAGTGAAATTGGAATATATTTATCTATAGATATGATTTATAACCCTCAAGCGAGCTAAGTTGGATTACGATTACACTTTAATACTATCTATAACCCTTAACCACGTGCAGTTGGAATATTATTTCCCATCAATATTATTTTTATAACGCTTAATCGAGTGCAATTGGTTTATTATTACTCATAAATATGATTTATAGCAATCAACCAAGTGCAATTGGAATATTATTATCCATTACTACCCATCAATATTGTTTATAGCCCTTAGCCAAGTGCAATTGGAATATAAATACTCATTAATATTATTAATTAAATCCCTCAAATTAGTGCGATTGGAATGTTACCACCCACCAACTTGAATGAAAGCCCTCAACCAATTGCGATTGGAATGTTACCACCCACCAACTTGAATGAAAACCCTCAACCAATTGCGATTGGAATGTTACCACCCACCAACTTGAATGAAAACCCTCAACCAAGTGGGATTGGAATGTTACCACCCACCAAATTGAATGTAAACCCTCAACCAAGTGCAATTGGAATATTAAAACCCATTCATATAATGTACAACCCCAAACCGAGTGCAAATGTATTATGTTACTCATAATATGATGAGAATTTTGCATGCGTATAGGCCAGTTTTTCCTTTCTCTCGACTCCTCGGAGAGAAAGTATTGTGATCTCAAAAAATTGAGTTCAATATTTTGATAAATGGTGACGTTTCATCACCCTTTGAAACAAAAAATAAGTTGTTTTTGCAATCCCGTCTGTCTGTCTGTCTGTACCTCGGTTTAGAGCCTAAACTATTTTACCGATTGGGCTAAAACTTGGTATTTGGGGTTTTCATAAGGTCCCCCCGAGGGATTTTAGAAATTAGTTTTCCAACCCTAAAATTAAGGGTAGTTTACTGAAGGGCGGCGTGTGGGTAGGTGGACAGGCGGGCAAGTAGGTAGGCAGGTAGGTAGGCAGGTAGGTGGACAGGTAGGTGGGTATGCATATTTACGGTATTTATGAGTATTTAAAATAACGTTTTCTTAATTCTTAGAATAAATGTATTGATGCAGGCCACGTCAAACTCTTCCTCTCTCTTCCCAAGGCCACGTCATACATACAATATCTCTTTAATTAGGTTTATATATAAAATTCGATTCTTAGTGAAATTAGGTTGTACAAGTTGTATTAAATTAACATGAAAGACATAATTGTGTAGTATAATAAAATATATATGCATAATATTTGATTGGTATTTGAAAGTAATTGGTAATATTAATTACAAGCTATGATACTTTATAGTTATGAATGTCTTGAAATTATAACAAACATCTAAAAATTCAGTACATATTAAAATTGTAGACACATGAGTCAAAGTTATACTTAAAACTTTGTTTTTAAAAACATAACCCTCAAGTCTAATGTCAATGCTTGCCCACACTACACTACAATGATATACTTTGGGTGTCACTTATATAATTCATTGTTATGATATGGATATTAATGATTCTTACAGTGACGAATTGTTTACTGTCTAAATTGACTAACAGAGGCTTCAACGTTACTCAGTGAATATACAAAGAGGCACTTTTATTGATAATATAGGTTTATGAATTTATATAATGATTATTACGCTTATAAGTAAGTAATGTAACCAATATATTTTAAGGACCTAGTAGAATTCCGATCCTTCAAAAAAAAAGGTATGCTGTAAGCTAAACAATTATTTGAAACATACCGTTTCTAGCATGATAATATATTGAATTGAAAGATATGAAAGTTAATTATTTTATAACTATTTTTCATAGCTTAATTTATTTAGAAAATAAGCACAAGAATGTCTGATACAAAATAAAAACTTTAACCTAGCCAATTTATATTGTTTTTTTTTCTATAAAATAATATTTTGGGGGATTACAGATATATCAATATTTATTGAAATTAAAGGGAAATTAAATTAGTAGGGAAGTGATATAGTAAGTTTAATTTGAAATAGATTCAACATCTTCATCTGTGGTTGATTCCGACTAACAAAACAACTTTCAGATTGAAATGGAGACTGCGTTGAATAGGACTATAATATGGAATTAATAAAAGATTATGATGTAAAAGTAAAATAACCCTTTCAGTGTGGAAAAAAAAAGCTTTAAAATAAAATGTGAAGATTATATAGACTTAAAAAAGAGACTAAAAGAAAATTGAACAAGGTTTACTGAGGAAGGCGAAGGGGGTAATTAGTGTTTCCTCTATATCCCATAAGTCATTTTTTGACCTCACCACAGAATTAAAGTAAAATTCTTGATGTATTTTACTAAACAATATTTTCTAGAAGCAAAGGAATGTTTTTGTTTGAATAGTGATTGATTTATTTCAATTTTTTTAAACATCTTCTATGGAGGTATTTATAGATGCCTTAACAATTGTGTACTTGAACATAAAATATACAGTGTGTGGTTTTACAGAATTTTTTTATGGGTACACTTAAAGTTTCAACAGGGATACACATAAGGTCCACTGGTATGTATTCATCTGAACCGATCTGGAACTAATTAATAAGGCGGAGGAGGTTAAATAGCGAGATAAGTTTAATAATTTTTTTTGAATTCCTCCACGCCTTTTTAAAATTACCCTTAATTTATTGACGAAAACGTTCAAATAGATTTTATCTAAATCAAACAATTGTCTATTAGAAACAATTCTATAATAATATAATATGTATGTAGAAACTATTATATAAAAACTCGTTTCGATGGCCATATAATCTAATGTGTCACTCTCAGAATATACTATACTGCCGATGATGGGGATATCGGGGTTTGAATCCAGGTCAAGTGTACTGAGGATGGATTTCCTTGAATGCAAATGTGGTTACAACAATTCCAAGTTCAACCTCCTTCCTTCCTAACATATTAACATAATTCTACATAAGCGTGTAAACAAAACAGATGGTAAAACGGGGTACTAAAAACATTAAACTATATTATAAACAAAAGCAACGTATTGGAATAACTTTTTTTTTAATCTCTATTTGTGTTACACCCCTCTCTACAATCCTTTCCTTACGACCATCGATAACTTAAAGGAAGAGGGAGGTATGCAAGCTACATATATTATACAAAGGACATGAAATGCAAGATTTAAATAGTAATACCATAAATAGTTTATTCAAAGCAAAAAACAATTAGCAAAGAATAATTCAAATAATTACATGGTCTCAATAATCGTACTGAGTTCAGTGGAAAATCATGTTAGAAATAAACAGTTATTATTGTAGTTCCTTAGCCAGAACTTCTCTACTGTTAGACATATCAAACAATCAGATGGGCTAGTCTTTATGAGACAAACGACCCACAGTGTTCAAACGAATACAAATAAACAAATAATAAATCAGTTAATAAATTTATAAGATTTATATATGATTTATATAAGAGCCTTATGGGCCTTATTATACTGTTTCAAACGTGTCTGCACTGCATCACTTAAGGCAGACTTCAAACAAATTAAATAATAAATATATAAAGAATATTTATTAGACATTTCTAAAATACGCGAAAGTTTGGCTAACAGACTTTAGTCAAACTCCCACGGGACTATCTGACCTAAACTTACAGTTTAGAAACTTCCATATATTCGTGGAATCAAAGTTAACAAAATTACTATAATCAAAGTTTAGCGAAAACATTTAAACTACGATCAAAATATAAAATTAATCACTAATTAATTTTATCAGTTAAACAATTTACGTCTCGAAGTTAAATTTTATAAGTGTTCATTATCACAAAAGAAATCAAAACATTTTATTTACAACATTTCAGAATGAAATAATGATAAACTTCTTCATCACAAGAAAATATCAAAGTTATTATAAATTAAAGATCAAAACTAAACAACTGTCTCGAGCGCCCAAATGGCGACAGACATTATATATTTTACTATTTGGCGAACAAATACGGCATAAAAATTTAAAGTTTTGAATAATTCAGTTCATATTATACGTTGCCATTGTTAAAGTTTGTAGTTTATCACGTGATGATCCTGGCATAATCCTGCTCCTAGGACTATGTTCCTCCGTCCAGTGTTGGTTGAGTAGTCAATTTAATAATGCGCTCACAGGACTTTAAATAGGGGTTTTTCATCACACGGAAACAAGGTGGGGGGTGTAGAACATTTCCTTCTAGAAGGAATCGAACATGACGTGGACTGTTGATATTGATGTCCCATTTTTCATTTTGAAACAGCGATTCTTCAATCGGACGTCATTTCTGTAGTAGTGGAACTATCCACAAGGGTGCAGATAGGTAGAATTCTGTTGAGCGTGGATAGTATTGCTTGGCGTGGCTTCAGTATCTATTTGATTTAGTCGGTGTTGACTTCGGTGGAGGAGTCTCTGTTACTACCAGGTGTAGCACGTCGTTGTCTACACACGATAGATTTGGTGAGCTTAGATTCCAATGTATTCCATAGTTCTATTCAATTGATTTTATTGATTTGAATTGCCTATAACGTTGTTTCAATTTACAGGAACTACAATAGTGAAGAGTACTTTTTTAGGGTTTAGAATATTATTGAATA
Source organism: Timema bartmani (assembly GCA_902151455.1). Classification (NCBI taxonomy): domain Eukaryota; kingdom Metazoa; phylum Arthropoda; class Insecta; order Phasmatodea; family Timematidae; genus Timema; species Timema bartmani. Next base: position 64,419 of record CABFWB010000388.1, on the reverse strand, counting down.
TTATTTGGGGCGGGTGATATGATTCTTCGGCGAGTTGAATATGAAGTTTAGCATGGGGGCGAGTTCAAATGTAACTCAATGTTACATTTGAACAAATCACTGTGAGATAAAAAAAGGAATACGCATGATACACGATGTATTAAATTTGAATTGGTTAATCCTACAAGAATAACAAAACAATATAAAAGCCAAATTTTGTTGCAGGAAATCATCAGAATAAGGTAAATGTTCTTTCCTTCTCAAGGATTTATTTATAAGCATAGAATGTCTCAGAAAACCAGCGCTTTTTATCACAAGGCCTAATTGTGCTGTCACAAATTCACTGTCGCAATAAAACATGTAAAGCGCTACTTAATTAGTGTTACAGAATCATCAGTATATGCTTTTTAAATAGCTTGAATCTTTGTACTCCAGAAAAATAGAGAACCATAATATTAAGTGATTTACTGGACAAAAGAAAATGTGATTATATGAAATGATCTAATATTTGAGATTGAATACGTTCTTGGAAAAAAGTATAACTCAAACGAAAAATAAATGTATTCAAATTATATTGAAAGCAACTTAAAGGAAGGCAGAGAAAAATATACAGTTACCTGCTTCATGAATTTGCATTTAGTCACAAACAACTTACATAATTATGAGTAAATCTTTATCACTTTATGGCTAAGCCAGTCGACTTTTCATCAGAGCATTTCAAAATCAAAATAATGTGGTTAGAGGAAAGGAGGGAATTAATACAACTTAAAAATGTCTAATGTAACTCAGACAAAATGTCATTTTGTTCAATTAATATGAATGGAATATTTACCTAAAAATATGATTCAAAAATAAACAACTAGTTAACTAAAAATACGGGAATAATTTATAAATTTTTTCCCTTTAATGTAATATATTTTTAAATTTTGCTAGGCTAGGTCAGTGATTATTCTTAGTTAAAAGGGAATATCTTATTATTTCTGGTAACCTAGCACTCCAAAGTTTATGTCATGCCACATTATATTTTGAAAAACCTTTATTTTTGTAGATTCAAATGTTTTGTTTTTTAAATTTTTCTGGTCACAAAAATAAGTTGAATTTCAAATGCAAATATTTAAATCTAAAAAAGTATAAGATACTCAAAAATTTTTTAAATATATATTTTAATATACTAAACAAACTCTACCGGGTAAATTGTAACTTCTAAATTTTGGCGATTTTTACTTTCTCTCTATCTTACAGGTAGAGAAAGTATGGTGATCGTCAAAAAAATCGAACTCGAGATTTTGATGAATTTTGACGTTTCATGACTTCCTGAATCCGAAAAAGTGGTTTTTGAATTTCCGTCTGTCTGTCTGTCTGTCTGTCTGT
>CABFWB010000388.1:34025-61660 GCA_902151455.1 Timema bartmani | reverse complement strand
TCTTATGTGGAGTGGTGATGATACAATGTACATTATTCCGTTCAGAAATCTTACGAGTTTATAGAAAGAGAGAGAAAGTCTGTGCGGTGTGCCGTACCATTTATTTAAATTTGGATGTCTTTCCTAAATTTAACTCGTGGCTTTGTGTTATGAGATATATTGAATTTTGGATGACAGTATGAAGCTTTTTCTAGCAACTTTTCTTAGTACTAGGGGCTACCAGATATCTACATCTACTAATTTAGAGGCACTTGATCATAAAACTCAATTTTATAGAAATATCCTAGCATTTATTGTTGATGAAAGGTCGAAATCTTCAAAATCAAAATATACATTTATTCTGAAGATATGAGAACCCTGTATAACCTGGTCAGACTAACAAACGCTGGATGAATTAGAAATAGTATTTTTTTCCATGATGTGGTTAAATGCCATCTCTAAAGGTGAAGACTGAGACTGGTTGTTTTGCCACGTCTTAACACCATTTCAAGTTATACGAGTATATTTATAACATTATGCTAATATAATAGAGATGAGGAAGCTAAAATTGTAAATCAAACGTACCAACATATGTATATGGATACAAAATGGGAATAAATTTATAACAAACACCCTCCGCCCTACATTCGATCGGTAAACACCTATCTTCCCGTAACCAAAAATCCATTAATACACGAGAATTTGTCCGTTAGACCGACAACCTCTTTTTACTTTCTCTCTATCTTACAGGCAGAGAAAGTATGGTGATCGTCAAAAAAATCGAACTCGAGATTTTGATGAATTTTGACGTTTCATGACTTCCTGAATCCGAAAAAGTGGTTTTTGAATGTCTGTCTGTCTGTCTGTCTGTCTGTCTGTCTGTCTGTACCTCCAACTAGAGCCTAAACTATTTTACCGATTGAGCTGAAACTTGATATCTAGGGTTTTCATAGGGTTGCCCCGAGGGGTTTTTGGAATTGGATATCTACCCCTAAAATTAAGGGTAGTTTACTGAAGGGAAAAAAGAGAAAAAGTCGATTTTCTCAAAATCGGCTCTAACGATTTTGATTAAATTTCATTTATGAACATTAATAAATATTCCAAACAAAATGGCTACTCTCAATATTTCGGCAAAATGGCTTTAAGGGCTCCGGTCTGATGCGTAAATTAACATTTTTTATAATAGCTCCGAAACTATTTGAGATATGAAATTACTTAGCATTACAAATATGTATATATATTTATAATACAAATATTTTATTCGAAACATATTTTTATAAAATCAATAATTTTCAATCTATACGCAATTATATATATATTTTTAGCTTTTTGGACATTAAAGCTTAAGTATTGCGATCGTAAAAAAAACTAACCTGAAATGTTGATGGATGTCGACGTCTCATGACCCCCCGAACCCTAAAAAATAGTCTTTGCAATGCCGTCTGTCTGTGTGTCTATTAAAACTTAAAATTAAGGGTAGTTTACTGAAGGGCAAAAAGAGAAAAAGTCGATTTTCTCAAAATCGGCTCTAACGATTTTGATTAAATTTCATTTATGAACATTAATAAATATTCCAAACAAAATGGCTACTCTCAATATTTCGGCAAAATGGCTTTAAGGGCTCCGGTCTGATGCGTAAATTAACATTTTTTATAATAGCTCCGAAACTATTTGAGATATGAAATTACTTAGCATTACAAATATGTATATATATTTATAATACAAATATTTTATTCGAAACATATTTTTATAAAATCAATAATTTTCAATCTATACGCAATTATATATATATTTTTAGCTTTTTGGACATTAAAGCTTAAGTATTGCGATCGTAAAAAAAACTAACCTGAAATGTTGATGGATGTCGACGTCTCATGACCCCCCGAACCCTAAAAAATAGTCTTTGCAATGCCGTCTGTCTGTGTGTCTATTAAAACTTAAAATTAAGGGTAGTTTACTGAAGGGCAAAAAGAGAAAAAGTCGATTTTCTCAAAATCGGCTCTAACGATTTTGATTAAATTTCATTTATAAACATTAATAAATATTCCAAACAAAATGGCTACCCTCAATATTTCGGCAAAATGGCTTTAAGGGCTCCGGTCTGATGCGTCAATTAACATTTTTTATAATAGCTCCGAAACTATTTGAGATATGAAATTACTTAGCATTACAAATATGTATATATATTTATAATACAGATATTTTATCCGAAACATATTTTTATAAAATCAATAACTTTCAATCTATACGCAATTATATGAATTTTTTTAACTTTTTGGACATTAAAGTTTAAGTATTGCGACCGTAAAAAAAAACTAACCTGAAATGTTGATGGATGTCGACGTCTCATGACCCCCCGAACCCTAAAAAATAGTCTTTGCAATGCCGTCTGTCTGTGTGTCTATAAAAACTTAAAATTAAGGGTAGTTTACTGAAGGGCGAAAAGAGAAAAATTTGGTTTTCTCAAAATCTGCTCAAACGATTTTGATTAAAATTCGTATCTAGGCGTTGATTAAGATTATAAATAAACTGGCTATTTTCATTTTCCTATGAAAATGATTTTTAGGGTACTTTACAGAAGCGTTAATTTCCGTATCTCCACAACTATTGGAGAAACTAAACAACTTATCATTGCAAAATTGTAGGACTATTAGAAATAAAAAACTTTTATTTGACATATATTTTTATAAAAGCAGCAGTTTCTGAGATATTTGCAAATATATTAATACAATTTTGTGAGCTTTAGTTGTAAACATATACTACTTAAGTCTTAACGCAATAATTCTCCAATGCCATAGAGTAATTAAATATAAGTATCTAAAAAAGTATGTTATTTTTCCTTAAAGCTCTTAGGAGAAATGTTTGCATAGCAATGATCTATCTCCATTTTAGACTCAATAGTCAATATTTACATTTTTTATTGGTCAAAATGTATAAATGAATAATTAAATATCAATGCGATGACTTGAAGATCTGCAACACCTTATAAAATGTTAAAATTTTAACCAGAAATCGAAATTTTAATACGAAGTGTTGACCCTTGTGGAAGACATTAAACTGTTTGAAATGCTCTTAGGTGGACAAAGATGCGCCTCTTTTCTCATTGATTATATATCATTGTATATTATTTTATGCGTGTTCTTATGTGGAGTGGTGATGATACAATGTACATTATTCCGTTCAGAAATCTTACGAGTTTATAGAAAGAGAGAGAAAGTCTGTGCGGTGCGCCGTACCATTTATTTTAATTTTAAAATTAAAAGGACAAAGGTAGCAAACAATCAAAGTTAAATTGAAAGACAGAATAGAAGGTCAATATAGAAGAGCATTCTACAATATTATATGGGTCGGTTACCCAAAAGAAAAAGACAAAGCAGACTAGCTCAGCTTTTAAAGAAAGTTAGGATTAATCTTACAAAATGGATTTACTAATCATGATAAATAAAGAAGACTAGTAGTAAATCTCCTAGTACTTGAGACTATCTTTGTCATAATATGAGTCAATAAAAATATATGAAAGTGTGAAGGCAATTACGAATGACTTATAAATATTTTTAATTTGCATGAACATATTATCTACAGTACAACAAAACTGGGAACTTTTATATAAATTAGCACAAAATGATTTAACAATTCAAGATGTTTCTAATATGATAGAAAACTAACGACCTTTGATGAAGTCATTTTAAAACATAAACGTTTAACTTAGTACATACTTAGAATTATTGAAATATTTAACAAGATATTAACTTAACAACAATTTAATCTCTCAAGAGTGCTTATTGAATGGCAATCTTACATAACATAAATATCTCCTGCTACAATGATGAGTAATAATAACGTATCCTAAATTGGGATAAACAGCTAGCTTGGAATAAACAGCTAACTCCTATTAAAAGATAATATTATGAAATATTGAAATGTCAGTTTCTAGTAACACTTTGGAAATATCAATTTTACATCAGAGAAACGTGCTTCTTTGTTGTGTTGTAGTCCTGAGTCAATCAGCCAAATGCACAAGTCAATAATAATTTAACAAAGATGTTATAACTATCAGCTCAATTGGTATATAGTTACACACCAGAGTACTGGAACTAAGCAGAACAATTGGAATAAAGACACACTTTTAGAACTATAAGAAGGATTTAAACTAGTTCAGTTAAGCTTTGAGGCATCCCAGTATGCTTGTGCGACAGTTCGATGGAGAGTTAGAGCACATTGTGAGCATATAGAAGGACTGTTAGGCAAAGGGACTGACTTGGGATTGTTACTCTTTTAGACATAATACATTATTACAACTGACTATAATACATTTTGTACCATAGTCTACAATAAAAATCACAAACACTACAGGACTACCATTTCAACCCTCCCTCCGAACATCCCTCTCCGCACTTATGCCATCCTGACAACTTGCCCACGGGAGTAGAAGTAGGGGTAGTGTCATCCTGACAACTTGCCCACGGGAGTAGAAGCAGGGGTAGTGCCATCCTGACAACTTTCCAACGGAAGTAGAAGCAGGGGTAGTTCCATCCCGACAACTTGCCCACGGGAGTAGACGCAGGGGTAGTGTCATCCTGACAACTTTCCAACGGGAGTAGAAGCGGGGTAGTGCCATCCTGACAACTTGCCCACAGGAGTAGAAGCAAGGGTAGTGCCATCCTGACAACTTGCCCACGGGAGTAGAAGCAGGGGTAGTGCCATCCTGACAACTTACCCACGGGTGTAGAAGGAGGGGTAGCGAAAAAATATAATAAGTTTTAATTAATATGTATATGAAATTAAATTCTTTCATGATAATATCTAGTTTAATTTACGTTATGGATAAAATAATTATTACAAGACAAAAAGTTTAACTATAAAATATTGATAATTCAAATATCTCCAACCATTGTATTTAATAAATGAGTCAAATCTTTCAGGATATACGTTAAAAGTAACGCAAGTATTGCGAGATATTTACAAAGTCCAAATCTCTTATGATTATTTTCTTTTGATTGAAAAATGATACCTTGCCACGGAAATCAAACTCGGGACCTTTGGCTTAATATTTCAATGCTCTAACCACTTAGCTATACAGGAATCGTTCCGTCACAAGGCTCATTCTTCACTCATATTTTAAGGCAGAGTCTGTGATAGACGTGCGGAAATCGTCATTAATATATGAGTGATCAATACTTGATATCACGAGCTATCAGATAGCGCAGTCTCTTTCAACTCGGGGGTGCTTTATGCTGCCAATAGTATAATGGCAACTGTATGAATGCACATATGATTTTTAAACTAAAATAATTTGATATTTATATGCGGCTACAACCGTAATCAACAAATATAATAGCTTGGCTATTTAATCCATTATGATATGATAATGATTTAAATATTAACCCCTCATTTAGAATATCATGGACTTTGACAGCAAAATTTATTCTAAGTCCAATTTAGATCTACAATATCTAAAGTGCTATAATTTTGACATGATCTTTAACCTACTAAATCACCACTAATATGTTATTTATATATTATATTTTGACGGGCTAGAAGTCTTTAACCCTTCAGAATAATATACGACACATGTATTATACCGTCAGTTTCATGATGGATCAAAAAACTGACAGCAAGTTGAACCACTATCGGAAACGAATAAAATAAAAACAGTATTTTTTTAAAGTGACAATGTCATTATTTTCCTCTTTAAATGTAATTCTTATGATCAAATAAGTTTGACACGTTTGCGTTAGACCATTCAACCACCTTTAAAGGTTGTAATATCTTATAATTAATTCTACTTACTTTGTTTTATGGAATTAGCTCGTTCAAGCTAGTTAAACCCAGAGTAGTAGCACTAAATAAAACTTAGGTAATCCTAAATAAGATTGTAATTAATCCATTTTAAAGCAGTATTCATTTCAATCTGAAAGTTGTTTTGTTAGTCAGAATCAACCACAGATGAAGATGTTGAATCTATTTCAAAATACACTTGCTTTATCACTTCCCTACAAATTTAATTCCCCTTTAATTTCACTAAATATTGATATATCTGTAATCCCCCAAAACATTATTTTATAGAAGAAACCAATATAAATTGGCTAGGTTATAGTCTTTATTTTGTATCAGAAATTCTTGTGTTTATTTTCTAAATAAATTAAGTTATGAAAAATAGTTATAAAATAATTAATTTTCATATCTTCTAATTCAATCTCTTATTATGCTAGAAACTGTATATTTCAAATAATTGTCTAGCTTACAGCATACATTTTCTTTTTAAGGATCAGAATTCTACTAAGCCCTTAAAATATATTGGTTACATTACTTACTTATAAGCGTAATAATCATCATAAACATTCAAAAACCTATATTATCAATAAAACTGCCTCTTTGTATACTCACTGTGTAACGTTGAAGCCTTTGTTAGTCAATTTAGACAGTAAACAATTGGTCACTGTAAGAATCATTAATATCAGTATCATAATAATGAATTATATAAGTGACACCCAAAGTATATCATTGTAGTGTAGTGTGGGCAAGCAATGACATTAGACTTGAGGGTTACGTTTTTAAGATAAAGTTTGCCATCTATCTTCCACAAGAATCGATAGTTTCGTTTACCGACAACCAGATGTAGAAATATCCACTATTGTCTCTGATGTTCTTTAGAACCTTTAAATAGGAGAACTAAAAACTTTTCAATTCCCAAGGTTTCCCGCTTTATGAGGCCTGCAACTGTCCTGTCCTTGTCCTCTAACCAAAACTCTTTACTGTCACAGCAAGGTGTGAAACCAATGGTGAGTGGTTTGCAGGTATGTTGGCATTTAAATGAGGTCCGTCCAGAAGAGCGTCATCAGTCCCTCCTCCCCCACTCAACCTCCTCATGTACCTCACTGTCACCCCTTCTTAGAGACGAGTTTTCAAATTTGAGAGTCTTTAGCAACATATTATTTTAAAATAAATTAACACGAGCTGAATTTTATAAAATCACATGATGAGACAGGATGATAAATGTCAAACCTAGTTTAATGGAAGGAGTTTTAGATCAAGGGTCACATACCCGTTCCGAAAACTGTGGGCGATGTTTGGAGGCTTTCAGATAACTGTGTATATACATACAAATGTAAACATTGTACACCGAAGGCGATGAGCCAACGTCTGCTGGTATAATTTAAGATTCGATGGTAGAAATTTCTCTAATTTTAAGCTTTTTAATACAGCTTTGTAAGATTATTCTTCAGATAAGGAGTTACTGTTGATGAATATACTAATGTGCTATTCTAACGCTTGAATTATTGATTTGTTAGTGGTTTGGGGAATAGTAATATATTGGATCATGATCAAGTTTAAATTAATTAAAGATTAAATTAACGAATAAAATTATTTATATATTCATCTAATCGTATTATAAAATGTATGTTAACTGATGTAACACAAAATTTATGGTATTTATTGAATTAAAATATACGACTGATATAGCCACACGTCCTGCCAGTGTAATGTTTGTAAAAATAGAATGTCGTAGGTAGAATTGCTCGCAAAAAAACGCAAACATTATAAATAAGCCTTTTAAAAGTGTATATTTGCGATATTGCTTCATCCCTTTCTTTTAACTGTTTGTCTATGACAAGAAAGAAAGAGTGCAGTGTTACAACAATCAGAAATCGTACCATTAATAAGGAAGAATAACATCTAATAATGTAGTATTCATATTAAAAATATTAGGATATAAACTAATTGCAAAGGGTAAAAAAATAATTAAATTAAAAATTAATATTTCAAAAAGGTTTATCTGAAACAAATCTATAACTACCAGAGTAATCAAATGGAAGAGTAAAATTAAAACTTAAAAACCTTTATTGTGATCTGCCTTGATCCACATATGTTTGATAAAATTGTTAATCTTATGTGTCTGCCAAATTCATTGATTAAACTTTTACTTTCAGTTTCAGTGTAATTAAGGGATCTTTATGATATTGGCCAGGAATAAAATTTAGAAAAAGTGTGCCCACATTTGCGTAGAGAGAGTATGTGTCTTAGGTCTGATCTCACGGAACCATCAAATATGGCTCGTGCGATCCAAATTCCGACGATAGTCGACCGTTCGTGGGGAGAGCCAAGCCATTATTTTGTTTGGACAAATAAGAATCGGCGGCTTGACTCCATGGACCAGATGGAAGTTTGGGCTTGCCATCGAACTGATGACGTTGTCTATTTAAAGTAGTAAGATTCCCATTACAAGAATATTCTTCTTTCTTCTTCCCTCCATACTGATAACGACGTTTTAGACACTGTGAATCTCCTGTTACATGTGTGGTGAGAGTCAAGACGATTTGTACCTATCATTGACACACATGTTATAGCTCCACGGCATCAAACTCGAGCTTGTTTTGCAACCTAAAAGGCGAGGGAAGATCAAGAAGAGTGGGAGAAATCTTATTGTGTCATGCACGCTTGTAATTTAAGCGGATGATTTAAAATTTTAATGTGGACGTTTTACTTTTAATTGTCACCATTAACCAAGCACGGATCATTAAGTAAAATAAAATCAATCTAATATATATAATGGTATGGCGTTGAGTAATTCAAGAGCTTTAAACTGCGTTATAAACTGCTTTAGGACTGAGGTCAGCGCAGCTGGATTGGGGACTGGAGGCTCGTCACATGCTCGACCAATCCGTAAAGGGTAGTTGTCATAGCAACCGATGCACGTTGCCAGATTTATTGGCAGTCACTGATTATGTTTAATAGTAGTAATGCACAAACTCCCGCTATGTGGCAACTACGCTCCCCAGCCTACACACCACGCGGATCCTAAAGCAGTTTAAACCGCTGTGTTAGGCTTTGGCCAGACTGACAAGCGTGCGAGCGAGCGCGAAAGCGACTGGGTGTCCAAACTGGCGAGCGTGCGAGTGAGCGAGCGAGCGCGTAATTAGCAGATAGCTCTCTATAGTTGTTGACGAGGAGGCTACGAATCTTGGCTCAGTGAAATGAGGGTGGTTTTTAACAAGTGATTTATTGTTGTAGTTTTCTCATCCTCTCTCCACGCTTATGGTGATTCTTATTTGTAAAGGCCTACTTTGATAATGTTGAAGTATTTTAACATAACAGTTTTACACATATTTATATATATATATATATATATATATATATATATATGTGTATATATATATATATATATATATACACATACATATAAGTATGGTTTATGATCTTACCAATTAAATTAGGCCATTAGTAGCAAGTGTGCTAAACCTATCGATATTAATAAAAATGTCAAAATGAGTACTTTTTCTAGCACTCAATGAACCAACATTATTGCCTAGCGCCTGTAAACTAGACTGTACCGGGTTTAGCGCGCGCGCTTGAAAAACAGAACCAGTTCTATCTTTCAAGCGTGTGCGCTCAGTCGCTCGCACGCTCCAGTTTGGCCACCTCTCATTACAAACAATGTGTTCTATTTTATATTTTAGTCGCTCGCGCGCTCGCTCGCCCAGTCTGGTCGCCCCCTAACGGTTGATAAAGTGGGGGAGAGAGGGTGATACTCGCTGCTTGCCATTGTGATCAATGTTCATCTTCTGTCTGACAACTTGAGCAGAAAAACAATCAATCTTGAGTCATTGCAACCAAGCATATATAAATATGCTATAGGTCATCAATGTGATATCAGGTATAAATACAATAAAACGTTGATGCAAGAGTGAAGATAAAGTTTACATGATTGTTATATAGCTCAAGTTCTTATATTAATGATGAAAAAGTGAATCACTACAACCTTTCAAATGAACTATTTCGTTCAAAAGTGAGTTTTAAATCATTCTACTTCATATTATGCAATTGAACGAGTTTGAAAATTAATAAATAAATAAAATGCAGTATACAATAAATAAATAAATAAATATAACAAAGATATTTTAAAAAGTAACTTATTTTTTGTAGTTCTTTCAAACTCAAATAAAACAAATATAATCCCGAATGTCAATTTCCAAATTATTAATTTAGTTGTAGTATTCATCACTTTAAATGTCACTAAACCAATAATCTTTTCTACTTTTTCATTGATAAAATTAATGAAAATGCTATGGGCTATCCATAGCTTTATCAATGTAAATTAAAAAAAAAGTTGCATTCACATGGAATGCTCGTGACATGTTTACTAGGATTTATAAACAAGTTGTAGCACATTAATAGAACCAGTTTTTTATATCCCTCTTAAAAATAAACATCACAATATTTGATATGTATGAATATAACATATTTTTGAGTTAAATTAGTGTGTAAAATAAAATAAAACTGAGCTGACATAATAATTTTGTAAAACTATTTGTGTAAAGAATGATGTGTTTCACTGTGGCATTGAAATTATATTGAATGATTTGTAGAGACAGCTCTTCATTAAAATACCTCCAGTCCAAGCTTTGAAACGGGAAGTGGAATATTCTATAATATGGCTTACAACTGTACCAGTACTGAGGGGCGTGTGGACTGAATTAAAATATTATCTAGTCTGGTTTGCTGGTGATGGTAGGGGTTCGAATCTCAGGGTGTTGTACTGTACATGTGATGCATCATGTGGGCTAACAACTGATCCTCACGTTAGTTATTATTATTATTAGCACCACTTCTTACTACCCGTTCGGTGTATACGCACTTACGCTAATGTGTAGTGGTAGGGTGATTGTGAGATGAAATGGAGGACCTACAGTTTAACGTGGAATCCGAACCACAGCAGAAGCCTGACATTCCACATATTCACAAGTTGTGATTAATACACGTCTTGTCAGAGGTGAAGGAAGGGTTTGGCAATCAGATAAATCTGTGCCGGGACCGAGGATTGAACCCCGGACCCTCAGCACAAAAGCCCGACAGATTACCCCTAGACCACCAGGTCACCCTTCACGTTTAGCCTAATTGCCGAGTCTCAATTGTTCATATTATTTATATATTTATTTATTGACTAAGCAAATGTTGCTGGGTTGAGAAAGGTAAAATTTCGAGGAAACTTACTTGCATTTGCGTAGAGGGAAACTGTGAAATCATTAGGGAAAAACCTCCTAAATGCACCCAACTGAAGTTAAAAATTGATATATCAACAGATTTTGACCAAATTGTTTTTCCATTATCTTGTATTGTCCCTCTTTTGGCCAATTATTCTGTTGAAAACTACTCAATATCTCAAAACTTAACAAACCATGTTTAGCGTTTTAAAATTAACATAATACATTGAGGTAGAATTTAGATAATTAAAAGTGACACATTCTTACGATAGGTGGGATCTAAATAATGAAATTAGAATATAGTTTATAAAGTTTCTAGGGAATATAACATATTTGGCAGTAAAACATATTTTGTCAGAGTTAGATTTAATATGGTGTAACCAAAGTCCTCTTTTAAGTCATAAATGCAAGCTAAAGTACAAATAATTCCTGTGGCTCAAATTACCCAAAATAGATTATATGTTCAAAACATTTTAAATTAGCCATTTATTTGTTTGATGATGGAAATAGTATATATCTCCAATTTATATTTAACAAAATTAATAAGTTAAAATTGTAGCATAGAAATTGAAATGTGTTTTGAAAAAATAAAATATGAGTAGTGAGTAGAAATTAATAATTTTTATGTGAAAGCTACAATAAGTAATCTATGTATTTGTTAGGTATTTGATATTCCAAATCAAAGTAAATTGGTGAGCTTGATTTTATATTGTTGTAAATATAAAAAATATAAAACATAATTAATGTATGGTGTTCTGAAATAATAATTTTATATTGTATAAAAGAATAATGTATTCAATAATTATTTAAAAAATTAGGTCTGGTCCCATCAAAATTAATTTTCAAGAAAAATAAGTATAGGTAAGTAGCTTGCTTCTGGTTAATAAATATTAAACTTTCAACGAACATATTTATTAAATCAGTTGGAAGGATAGGCTAAGCCCTTTTTATATAGTCTTATTCATAAGAAATGTAATAATATGGTTTTATTTCAACTTTTATCTATTTTAAAACGCAAAAAAAAAAGCCTCGCTTTGTTCACCAAATGGACACCATCCAACCCAAAAACTGAATTCAAAAAGTTATCATTCCCAAACATTGAAAATATCAAACCTCTTAGTATTTGACTAACATTAAATTGCTTAAAGTTAATCAAGCTGATACGTGTACATGAATAACTTAGGAGTTAATTCAATTATTGAAAAACCCTGTGAAAATCAATATAATTATAACAGTTTAATAAATGCAATTTGATTAAATTTAAACATTAATGGTTCAGATCTAAGTTCAAATTAAAACCGCTGCTTATTCTATGAGTTACTAACTAACAACTTAGGGAAATCATGCTTCATAACTTTATCTATTAGTTACAGACATGACCGCTCAGCAGCCCGACATCGGTCGTGGCTATTTTGTTAAAATGGTAGACAGAAGCACAAATATTGGCTACTGTTTGAAGGATTTGATTATGCTCAGAGCAGGTAAATAAATCAACCATTCACCTCTTATCTTTTGTCTTTATAAGTTAAATAATATTAGTAACAAATTAATAATATTCACCGTTGATAAAAATAGAAATAGTATACATTTAAACGTAAAAGTTTGTTGAGTCAATGGTATACCTCAAATTCAAAGTTGTGGGAATAATGCATTTGTAGGAAGATAAAAATATATAGTAAAAATAATGTGAAAATAAAATATAAGTATGGGTGTGAAATAACACCACAGTGTGAAAGACCTGCAAATTATCCTACTTCAATATACTGTAAATTGTTTGTAGGGAATTGATCATATTCAAATCTTCCATATTTGATAAATAAGGCTAAATTTATCTCCATGAACATCACGTCATTTACCTTAACAAAACAGGCCTTATTATATTTCATGGTGAATAATCTTTATCAATTAATTTATATAGTGTCTGCATGTAAACTTGTCTGTCCAGAAGATATTTAGTGTTTTTCGATGAGTTTTAAAGATTAAATTTGAGACCATTCAAGACTAACAACTCAATAGGTGCGTAAAATTCCAAAATACAAAACATTATAAAAAATTAAATCACTACTAAATATCTAAGGGTGTCTGTATGCATAGCTCTACGTGCAGTAACTATAGTAAACTAGAGCACGTGTTAATAACTATGATACACTTATATGTAAGCTAACCCAATCTACCAAAATTTAACATATGATACGTCTACTAATTAAAGATTAGTTTTTAGGTTTGGTTAATATTATTAGAACTATCCTGTCGCCCACTTCGGTGATAACATGGTCTAAGATGTTACTCCCACAATATACTAGTGCCAAAGACAGAGAGATCAGGGTTCTATCCCAGTTGGATGTACTCAGAGTGGGTTTTTCTAAATGATTTTCAACTCTCCCTCCTCTCAAACGCGGGCAAACTTCCTCTAAATTAGGCCTTCATAATTCCTAGCACATTATTGTAATTAGTAAATAGGCGCATTACCAAACGGGATGCTAGACGCGGTGCTAAAAATATTATCATGTTGTCGATAGGCCTAACACTAATTGATAACATTTTTTTTTAAATTAGAATTTTTTTTAAACTATAAAATTCCTGTATAGTTTTTAGTTACTGACCTACATGCTTAATCAGTGTTAACATAATATTTAAAAGTAACGGTCTAATTGAAAATCAACTAGAGTCAAAACCTGTACTAATTTATTTGGTTATATCTCTTATTCAGATGCCTGAGAGAAGATTAGCAAGATATATTTTTAAAATGTGCCATAAATGGGAATTCAAGTAGTGTACTCTTGGTCTAGGGTGCCAAAGCGGTATAGACAGATATAATTATCTATGTTCTTGTCAAGTTTCCATACGCTTATAAATGTGTGGAACAGTGGAGATTAAAACATAAACGATAAACTTTATCAATGATTTTTTTAGACATATGTTAAATTTTGTATGTATACTTCTTAAGAATATGTCTAAAGGAAATAGCTTTTTTAATGTATTAACTTTATGTTGTATTGGAATTAACATCAAGATATTGTGAAAAAAGGTGTGGAAACATAAAGGACATGTACAGTTCAATTTTTATAGGAAGGTCCTTTAAAAATATACAAAACATATTCTTTGCAGCCAACATTTGTAAATTTAATTCTATTTTTAGGGTGATTTTATAAATATTTATAGAATCTCTAAAAATGTTACAACTGTAGATCATATGATCTGGCGTATTATTTATTACGTGAAATTAGATCTTGCTACTTTTATAGCTGTCAAGTGACCTTATAAAAATACATTAGATAAATAAGTTGCATATTTAAAAAAATTGAAAAACATAATTTTTGAGACTACTAATCCAAACATTGAAAGTTTTTATTAAATATATATGTTAGTTTTTTAGTCCCAAACAAAATAAAAATGGTATCAATATAAATGTTTTAGTAACAATGAAGCCAAACATATATACTAAAGAAACTATATTTTAAAAATATAAATTATTTCCTAAGGCAGAAATGTTTGTCTACTGTGTGTGCAGTTAAAATCTGTTAGAAAAGTCAAATTTGAAAACTTACACTAGTGATACAATATAAGATTATTGGTTCGGTAGATTCAAATGACTCCCAAAGTTATTTTACGATTGGCGGTAGTTGTGTGGTTTGTAAACATACTTTAATAATATACAGTGGTAGAGTGGAATTAGTTATCAATCATGTAGGAAACATTTAATTTATTATTTTAGTTCGATTCAGAAAAAAAGAGGAAAAAAAATTGACAACCATAAAAGCTTCCAAAGAAAATGGCATACATCAAAACATATTATCCACACTTGTTTCTTTTGATAGATAATATAAATATTTATAAAATAATACTAATAAAATAGTGAATTATTTTCAATGTAGACAACAACATTACTTGTTTTTATTTCCTTGAAGGCTAATTCTATCAGAATCATGCAATATAAAATTATGGAGTAAAATTTGTTTCACTCGTTTGTAAAATAAACGAAAGAAATATAAATATCCCAAATATTATAAACTTGTACGATATCATTTTAAAACTTTTTCTAACCACGTTTTAATTCCTGTCTGGGCTACTCACAGCAGTAGACTATGACTAAATAAGATAGAAGTTTAAAGTAAATGTAATCGCATTTACGTGAATGGAAAGTGGAAAACCATTTAAGACAAAACACTCTAAGAACACCCGTGAGGGATTCAAACCTCAACTTCTCCAACAGCGGCAAACCAGACCAGACGAATTTGATTCCTTAGTCTTCATGCCCACAAATACGTGTTTGATATTATTGATCAATTGATGAATGATATTTTAAGCTTAAAGAAAGTATTATAATAGTCTTAAACAAAGAGTGCAGGAAATAAAGAATCATATTTTAATTACAATAAAATTAGTGTTTTGTTATCTCACAATCATAGACCTAGGCATAATATTGTTGGTTTAATATATAAATACAATTTGTAATATATTTGTAAGTATTATTGATATTTGTATTTTTAACCCAGGTAATAACTGACCCCAACAATAATGTGAACGTATTATGGTTATTGGGCAACAATCACCATATTTTAAATAAACCAATCTTGTAAATTTGATAGAACCGAGGTCCTCGTGACCCAGAATGAGGTATGGAAATGTTGCGTGTCCCAGATGGCAATGTTAGCAGCCCATCACATCAACAAAAGGTTATTATATAGGTCGGGTCAATCTCGTGATCTAAGAAAGTTTATATTTGAAAATATTTGTATTCTTTATCTCAAATATACACTTGCTGAGGTAATGTGAATGTAAAATGTGTGATTATGAATTTCAAATTTCGAACACTTTCATTCCAATATTGAAGTTTAACTTAATAAATCAATAAACAACTATGTATTTTTGCAAAAAAATATTACAATATTTGTCGGAAATTAAACCAATGTCAAAAATAATAAAATCAGATAGCAGCTTTAATGCATCCTGTGCATTTGATTTGTAATTACTTTTAGGATGGAAGATTAAAATCTTGTAACTTTTAACAAAGAATGTATCAATAATCATGGTCTTTTACGAATGGTATGAAATATAGTTTTAGCTCTACAAACCTATTTTAACATAATTTATTTGTAGGGAGAAAAAGTCACAGGGTAGCTTATTACCAATATATATTATCATTTCTGAGTTTCAATAAGCTAAACAACTCCATATGCTTTTGGTATCTTTGTAAAGGGATGACCATTTGTCATATTAAAGTGGCCCTTTTTCATTTTTCAACAGGTACACCTTATATTTTTGTAGACGAATGATATTGAAAATTGGGTTTCATGGTTGCAAAAAATAAAAAAAATAAGGCAGGATTGTCTTTAATAAACTATGGTATAAATAACCAAGGCCGTAGCCAGGGGGGGGGTTTGGGGGTTTAAACCCCCGGCGAAATTTTACGAACAGAATATATATGGCTTTATTTATGGTTCAAACTATATCAAGATTAAGATACAAATACAAATTAGGGGGCTGTGTTATCATAAAAAGCACTTCAGAGAGCCTCTAGAGGTGTTAAATATTTAGAAATTTTCCTATCCTTCGGCATTTTGGGGGTTATTTTAACCATAAAAAAACACTTCACAGAGCTTCATAAAGTGTTTAATATTTAGAAATTGTCCAAGCTAGGGGGTTATTTTACGATGAAAAAAACCACTTTAGAGAATGTCTAGAACAGTTTATCATTTAGGATTTTTTCTAGCTTTCAGAAATTGGGGGATGTGCCCACCAAATCCCCCTGAAATTATTGGCTGGCTACGGCCTTGCAAATAACCACAAAAAAGTACTTAGTTCAAAGCATTTAAGCTCAGTAAGTAAGAAAGTAATATAGTCAAGAATAGCATGATTAAGTTTAAATTATATTCGTTCTGGTTGTTTAGCGTTGTCCTGATTATATCCATTCTTACATTTATCTTCTTATCGTTTAGCAGAAGTTGCCATATACATTTTGTATTAGAATTGAGCCTGGATACGTTTGAAGATTTTTTATCAAACAATATGTAGTTTTAGAAACACATCCATGTACAAGAAAAGTAACTATATTTTACCAAAGCTTGGCTACAGTCCTATTTTCATAATAAGGGCCTTACAGAAAAAATAAAAATATTTATTTTAGGACAAGATTGCTAACATTTTATTATATTACTAGTGCTCTTATATAGATACTGATGATATCTGTCAAAAATTACAGCTTTAGATCCTGACTTGACGTAATAATACTGGAAAGCAGCCCTAGTAACATTTCTAGCTGCCCAAATATTAGGCCCTTCATTCCAATATCCTACTATACAATACATTTGCTAGTACTGAGATATTATATATTTTAATAATGTTTAGATTAATTTAAATAAAAAAATGTTGTATAGCCATAAAATACGCAAACAGAATGTTTTAATGTCTATATTAAGTCTATAATATCTATCAAACGACTATAAAAATATTTTAGCAAAGCTATACATTTTTTTAAGTAATGTGTTGTCAGACCTAATAAAGCTATACAATTGAATAGAGTAACGCTGATAAAAGTACAGAACGTAAAATATCTTGGAAGAGTGATTGAGGAGAAAGGTGGAAGTATAAAGGATCTAATGAGATGAAGAGTTGTTCTACCGGTGCGAAAGAGACCTGTTATGGAGAAGGGAAGTGCCCTTGAAGTGTAAGAAAGTGTTGTACAGGGCGTACTTTGTATCCGTTATCACATATGCACCATTTTTTTTCACTACTCAGCATCGCGTCTTACTACCCATTTGGGTTATAATTTAAGTACTAATTACGATAATGGATTAGGAATTGGTAAGGTTGCATTTAGAGGAAGAAAAACCGCGTTTGCGTGGAGGGAGAGTGGAAAATCATGTAGGAAAAAAAACACCCCAGTTCACCCGACCGAGATTCGAACCACGATATCCCTGTCCTCGGCAGTCTAGCTCAACACGAAACTAGCGCGTTATCTAACTACGCCACCGAGGCTGGTCATATGAAGCAGAAACATGTGCATTTAATGTAAGAGCCAAGAAAGAGATGGGAAGAGCAGAAAACAAAAAGTGTGCAATTGAGAAGAGAAGACTGGAAGCAATTAAAGGAGGAAGAATAGTGGAAGGATAGAGGAAGATGGACACATTTTACTAAGCTGACCCGGCCACTGACTGGAAACATTTGATGATGATGATGATGTCATTGAGATAATTTTTTTCATGAAGGTAAAAAAACTTTCCATCTAGTCTAAAACTGAATCAGCTATGTATATGCGCTTATTTTTGTCGCTACATCTTATTACCCGTTTGGGTCGTACGCATATGTACTGATTACTCCAATGTGTTAGTGACGAAGAATATTAAATTTAAAAGAAATGTATCCATATTAACGTGAGGATGATTGGAAAACCATTTATTATAAAAACTCTCTGCAAACCCGACCAGAATTTGAATTCAGATGTCCCCGCCATTGGCAGTCCAGTTTATCGTGACTTAAAACACACGTCACTAACTCATTAAGTATGGAAGCTACCTTCAAAATTTGAAATCATTTTACTAGCTACCCAAATAAAAGTGTGTGCTCGTTATAACTTAATTAAAAATAAAATACCATTCCCACGTAGAGTACATTAAATTGACTAAATTTTAGCAATACACAAACACACCTCTACGCCTCTCCCCTTGGAAACGACCATAAATCAATCATGGCCTCGAAACGCAAGACGACGATGTCATAAGTCACAAGCATACACATCAGCTTATATGATGTGATTAGCTGATGAAGGTATGCATGCAGTGGAGCCACCCGACTTCTTATTTTGATATTGTGATGTAAATTAGTGTTGGGAAGAAATATTCCTGAGCAAGTTACTGAAAATGCCTAGGCGATCTACCGGTAGCTCGCAATATAAAGTTTAGAGGCCTTCGGCTTAGAGCATTTTATAAGGGTATATGGGTTTTATTGATTGTTTGGAATAAAATTATGATATATATATGTGTGTATGTTAAATTTAATTTTGTTATCAGCCCTCCATCATAGAAATGGCAATTTACACAAACGTAACACTTAACACATTAACATAACATCTTCTAAATAATAATGATTAGTTTACTCAAGAGGGGAAATGATAAAATAACCAATTGTCGCTGTACCAAATGTGTGTAACAATCTCACAATATTGTAGACATTTCCACCCCCCATTATAGTGACCAATATGAAAGTCTTTAGTAAAAAGTTTGTGGGTCCAAGGTGTTGGTAGCAGATGGCGTTGGTGTTTCTACTTCTTCGGAAGTTAAGGGCCCGTATGATGGGCCAAAGGGGAGCTGCAACATATGTTCACCAGGGGGCGCTAATTCTAGAACCTTCTGGGGAAAAAAAGAAGAGCTAATGAATTAGAAGAAGTTGTTATCAACTTTTGACATTTTATAATCACTAGCATCATTACAAGACCTAAGCACATACCATAGGTGTGCCATTATTGATTGAGTTAGGTGTGCCGTTTTGATTTAGAAACGTTGAGTGACATGAGAATCAGTCATGAAATTTGCCCAAATTATATTATGTAATACCATTTCTTTTGAGATTGATATTAAACCTGGAAAACTTGTTACGCACAATAAAGTGGTAATAACTTTCACATGGTTCCTTGTGTCTAGTGTTATTCTCAGTTAGTCAACAGTGAAATTACTATAGCAAACTGCTTTATTGGGTCCAGTGATAATCTAAGTTATTTAACAAGAGCATTTTTGTAGGAAACTGGTTCCTTGTGTCCAGTGATATTTTAAGTTATTTAACAATAACAATAACAATCTTGTAGCAAATAGATGGGTCAACGTTTCATGATGTTTACCACCGAATAACGTGACCCTGGAATTTTCTCCGGCCAAAGCTATGTCTGGGGGAGTTTGGTTTGGAGAAGAGAACTAATCTGTGAAAGCGGCCATATTTTTGTCATGTATTATTTTGTTTAGTGCCTTTTGCTTTCCTAGTGCAAAAAATTTTGACGTGCTATTACACCCAATAAAGGCATGAATAAAAAGCAGTCTGCTACAAACATCAAATCCAAGCCTTAGGTTTATATAATATGTATCAAATTTTGATATTTTTGGTTTCAATAGCTCATTATCATTGCAGTAGTACAAAGAGAACTTGTTGGGCTTACAGTGGTACAACAATAGAATAAGGACATCGGTATCTTCTTCCATTACAGTTAACATTACAAGTTTCACTTAGTTATACAGCAGTTTTGGCAATCTCTGTTTCAGGATCCCAAGTTGCATAAATAACTGTAATCCCTCGTTTATTGAAATGCTCGTCTATGAGAAACAGCATTCGCTGCTTGTTGGTGCTATTGGATGAGAAATGATCATTCATTCCAATGAGTTTTGTTTAAGGAAGAAAATTGACTTTGGGGCTGATGCTTGTACCTGCTCTGCGGTGGTGAGTGTTGTCCTTTATGGACGGGCCTCCTTCATATCCATCAAAAACTACAACAAAATTGCCGTATTTAAAAAAAAGAATATCGGCATAAGAAGTAGCAATATTTGCATAGGTTGCTTAACTAGGCCATTGGATACAGTGAAGAAAGGAGCCTCCATCAAGCACATAATGGTGAGGGCCATAAGGGGAATTGTCTTGCAAATTTTGCCTCCAGGTGTGCTGCGAAATAGCATGTGCCAAAGGATATTTGTCATTCTTTCAAATAATCGTCCCTGATTCAATTAAGGAAGGGGGATATGCTCACTTCATTGCTTATTTTCACACTAGAATTATATGAAGGTGTGCAAACTTTATCTGAACGCTTTATATGATATGTGAATACCCACTTCCCTATCATTTCAGATAGAACACTTTA
This sequence comes from Timema bartmani, assembly GCA_902151455.1. Classification (NCBI taxonomy): domain Eukaryota; kingdom Metazoa; phylum Arthropoda; class Insecta; order Phasmatodea; family Timematidae; genus Timema; species Timema bartmani. Next base: position 40,861 of record CABFWB010000388.1, on the reverse strand, counting down.
TTTACCAGCAAAACACAAAAAGAATGGTTATATTTATAATAGTTATAATAGTGATTCTGATTCAAAATAACTATGATAATTACTAACAATTTCTAAATGGTAGCTTGTGTTTGGGTTACACAGTATAGTATTAATAAGTGACTTTTTTTTTACACAAATGCGTGAGTAAAAGCAGTAATTTTTTCAATATGGCTGTGCTTTCTCTAGCACTAATTGGTGTGAGCTTTGGATAACTTACTCTGCACATTTTTTAAAAATAAGATGGTGAAGAATTCATTTTATTGCGTTTTTTTTAGCTAGGGCTATTTTTTCCTTATCTTTCCTTGACTAATAGCGAAATATAGGTTTGAATCCCAGGTGGGGATGGCTTTCAACAACAGTGTTTTTTTATGGATTTTCTTAAACTTCCTTTACACAATAGGGGGTATATTTCCACCGAGTAAATCTTCTCTTCTTAACTCTTTAGGGTGCCACCTACTTGAAGGGAAACAGCCTCACAGTTATATATATATACTATATAAATGGCAGTTCTAAATCCTAAGAACTACTAAAATAATCCCATATTTTCTTAACGTTTGTTATCACCACACTATTAAACATTGACTTTATTTGCCTGAGAAAAGCTGTATCTATGTTTCTAACAATATATTATGATCTAAGAACATTGATATTCCTCTTGAAAAGTCCTTAAAAATGAGATAATTTAACCTTTTCATAAATTTATTAAAATCTAAGGATTAAAATATAAGTTTTTTAATTATTTAGAGACATTCATTTTGCCGTAAACTATTTAAAATAAAACAATACTTCTTAGATAACGTGGAATGTGAGGACGTCAATACGCATATATGCTCTTCAGTAAGTACTCCACTCAATAAACATTTGTTTTAAATTAAATAAATAAATAATATTAGCATTTTAAATGTTATAAAAACAACTTTGACTTGTTTATTTAAATGTAGAGAGGCTCAGAAGATTTATTAATCAATCAATTTGAGCATATTTTTTCTGGCAATGTGAGTAATTTTCAGTAATCACAACTTGTGAATGTGAGGAATGCCAGGCCTCCACCGTGGTTCGGATTCCACGTTAAACTGTAGGTCCTCCATTTTCATCTCACTATCACCCTACCATCACACATTAGCGTAAGTGCGTATAACCCGAACGGGTAGTAAGATAATAAGTAATTTTCAAGATAATTTTATTTTATAGCCACTTTTTATTAATCTATGAAAATATTAAACTGTGAAGGCGTAAGTAGCTTTTGATACAAGACATATGCCTATTATTAGCACCCCATGGTTTGAATTAAAAAATGTATTGGGGTTTTTGAAACACACTTGTAAAAGTTTAGTAGGGAGAGATTGATATAGTAAATATATTGGTGTTGACATGATTGGGTTTCTTGGTCAAATAATTAATTTGAAAATTTCAAGAAACGAGAACAGATTTTGAATAAAGTGTTGTTGTTTTTTAAATTAGTTAAGATCTTTTATTCAATTTGTTCAGTTTTAAATTAAATCAAGCATTACAGAGAAAAATGCATAGAAAAAAATAATGTACTGATTTATTTCTCAAATTAATCCTAGTAGTACAATAAAAGTGTTGATGCATTTTGTAAATACTCTTAAAAAAGATGAATAGTTATCATCATTTAATACATTCAAAGAGTTAAGACAAAATTAAACTTCCTTTGTCGTTAAGTACAGTGCAATCTGTGTTTTCATCTTTTATGTTTGCTTATCTACATTCTACACGATCTGTGGACGAGAGAAGCTGAAGAAAACAACCAGAGTAGACAAGCAAGATCCCGCATTGTTAACATTCCATCTGTTGTGTTGGGACGCTTGACGCTATCGCAGCGCCTCCAACCACCATTCTCAACCACTATTCATCTTTCTATAGAAACCAATAAATTTAACTGCGCCTTGAGCATATTATTTCAAAACATTTCTTCTAGTTTTTTTTTTTGTTTCATCTTAACATCCTCTTTGACATTTTCTTCAATGCTTTGTTTTTACTTTCTGTTTATTGACTTTTTACAATAGGTATAGAGTTGGAAATTAAAAACCTAAAAATAATTTGGGTATTTTAGATCACCTTTACTAAGCTTTGAATATTTTTTATCTAATCTTGCAAAAAAAATCTGTCAAAGATTTTAATTCATGGGTATCACAAACTGATACGTAATAATTGTGGATATATCGAGTGGCTGGAACTTTAACCATTTATTACAATCAAACTCAATAAACAAACTAGTGAAAATCTGCCCTGAATAAGAGACGAACCAGCATTAAATTGGCGCATCAAGCTAAATGTCTGGAGTTTGATTCTCATGTCTAAATTGTCATATTTCACTTAGATGAATTCTTCATAGAAATTGTTTCTCGTTCTGGATTGCAATATCCATTATTTTTCATCCAAAATAAGCAGTATATTTGGTAAATTTGAAATATACACTATTTTAATGAGGTCTAAGAAAAATGATTTAATATTAATGTATAGCTAAATTGTGAGTCCCATATTTTTATCATGTTTGAAATTAATGTGTATCTGTAAAATATTGCACTAAACGACATATTTATAGTGAAAAACTGAGGAAAACTACTACCTTACCATTATTTTGGTCTCAATTCAAACTCACATTTTAATCAAGAATACTTTTTTAATATAGTTGTTTCACCCAAGTGATATATATATATAAAGACGAACGGCCTGACATCCTGACTATCACTGTATCTCATCGAATCCCTGATCCTGGAATTTTGAAATTTGGTAGGAAGGTTCCTTTCAGGTCGTAGGCATCTGAAATGAAGGGATTTTGTGGAATTCAATCCCCCAGGGGGTAAAACGGGGGTTGGGGCATTGTAAACGTCAACAAATCTGGTAGTTTATATGGAAAGATGAAATTTGGCAGGAAGTTAAGGGGGTTACTTTATATAACCATAAAATCTAAATGGGAAATTTCAAAATTGAGCTCCGATAAATGGGGGGGAGGGGTGCTATAAGTTGAAAATACCTTTAGATGAGGTATCCAATTAAAATTTGGAAGACAGGTAGAGAGACGATGCCAGATAGCCTAGTAAATCTTGTAATATCTCATTTCCAAAAGTGAGTTGGAGAAAAAGTGTAGGTTCAAAACTTCTAGAACTAGTAGAAATAGCTACTTGTCACTATGGTACAAAATTTAAATTTGACAGGCTGTAATGAGACCACTTCAAATAATTATATAAAAGTCTGAAAAATTAAAGCTTCTAAATGGGACCCTAGGAAATAGGGGAAGTGTGTATAAACAAAAACTTTTAAGTTTGGTAAAAAATTTAATTTGGCAGTCAGGAAGAAGGAGAGCTCCAGATAAACAAATAACTTTTAAAATTAATATATCTAAATGGTAGTAGAAATATAAGGGGGAGGGGTTAGGCGTTTGAAATGTATAATATCAATAGAAACGATTAATTCCCAGCGTTGTAGAAAACTAAAATTCAAAACTCCAAACAACCATTTGAGTCTGAACATTTTAAATGTTAAATGGGACCTGAAGAAATAGGGGAAGGTGGGTAGGGGGATATAAAAAGTAAAAAAATACATTTAAGAGTGATAGAGAATTTAAATTTAGCAGACAGGTCGAATTATCCCTTTAGGTTAGCCAAATAATGCTTAAAATTTGAAATTTCTAATTGGGAGTTGAAGAAATGGTCAGGTTGGAGGTGATATTTCCAAAACTTATATATTAATTACCTATGTGTGAGGTAAATAACAGTAATTCAATAAGCAGGTATAAGGGAAAATTCCAAATAAACAAAAATGTATGAAAATTTTAGTTTTTAAAATAAAGCTCTGGAAAATTATGGGGCTTCGTAGGGGGGCAATTCTGTGTTTCCCTGGTGCCTGACAGCACTTCAAATAAATGACAATCACAGGACTGCAATTATAACCAATGTACTCTATATGACTATATATGATTATAAATTAAATACCCTGTTTTAAATTTTATTTTCAAATGTATTTATTGAATTCTAAGAAATATGAAACCTCACATTATTATTTTTGGAATTACAGAATTTACATCAATAAACTCTCCGGCATCACTTCAATATTTCAAGTACCAACAGTGGCTATTATGACCGTGTGTTCTGTTTTAATTATTCAGTTTCAGTGAGAAGCTTAAAAGCTTACTAATTGACTACATTTGAATATTTAAACAAGCATAGCAAAAGGCTTTCTATTTCAGTATTGTCACAGTATCAATTAAACAGCACCGTCAATAACAACTTTTATGAAGTTACTTTAGTATAGTTCAACCAGATAAATCCGGTTTGGGCGATTATTTAAACTAGGACTAAACCTAGGGCTAATATGTGAGGGCAATACTCAAAAATCTAAAAGACTAGATTTTAATATATTGGCTTATTAGTCCAACAAAACCGAATCAAGATTATTACACCGCCATATTTGTTCGTTTTAACGTCAAACATTTGTAGCTTAAGAGATAATAGATGTTTAAAAATAGGGACCATATTGGTAACAATTAGGATATAATGAAAATTTCCTGCTTTTAATTTGTTTCATGGCTAATCTAGCTTATGACTAGATTAAGAAATATTTATAAAGTTGATGTCCGATAATATTCTAAGAAATACCTGTGTTTGTTAAAGGGACATTCATTTTGTCTATAATACGTACTATTTTATGTAGTCCATGCCATCGAAAAAGGCGTTAGTATCGTCCAGTTTGATTTGCCACTGATAAAGGTTCAAATCCCGACCGTGAAAAGATGTGATTTTCTCTAAATGGTTCCACAAATTTCCTACTCGAAGATAAGGGTACATTTCCTCTATATTCTACCTTACTCATCCTTGTCCAATAGTGTAAAAATGTGGATTGCCAGGCCGAGTAGTAAGACGCAGCACAAACTAATAATTAAATACAAATGCATTAAATGTAGATATTTGATTAAATTACGTGACTCACTTCAGTTGATGAGAAGTTACCTTTGCAGTAGACTGAACTGCTGATGAAGGAGAGACTTGGGTTCGAATACCGGTAGGGCGTACTTAGGGTTTTATTCCTAAATATGTCTCTCTACAGCCAAATATGGATACACTCTCCAAATTCAATCTTACGACATCCCTAACACATATACGTTATTAGTAACTAGCAAATGCGTAAAACCTGACAGGTAGTAAGACGCGGTGATAGCAAAAAGGTCGATGGTATTGTAATGTTAACCTCACAGTACTATTTAGCAATTTATTTATTTATCGGTATTTGTAATAGTTTTAAATAAGTTTTATTTAACTCTTGGTAAGCTATATATAACCTTTTTTATAGGAAGAGTTTTGTAGGAAAATAAACAAATTATCCACTCATTCACTGTTTAAGATACTTTTAAATTACAAAGGAAGTTAACACGAAGTCTCAACATTTGTATTTCCCGATGCAGTGTACGGTTTTACCATTTTACAGGACACAGAGGATTTTTTTTACAATAGATTAACAGCTATGGTACACCCACTTCGGGGGCCACGTGGTCTTCAAATCTCGGTCGGGTGTACTGAGGGTGTTTTTCAAAAATTGTTTTACACTCTCCCTCCATGCATATGCGGGTACACTTCCTCTAAATATAGCCTCCCTAATCCCTAAAATCAATAGCGTAGTTAGTAAATAAGCGTATAAACCTAACTATGGTTACATTGTTATGTCTATGAATATTGATTAAAAATATATTTGAAAGAAAATTGTCTGAATCATAATACATTTTGTTTTTTTTAATGGTATTGATATTATCTGACATAAATTACAGATGTATAACACATTATTATTTGATGTACAAGAAATTTGCTGTTGACCATTTTGATAATTCACTTTATATTTGAATTAATTAGATGACCTGATGGTATAGGGGTAAGGTGTCAGACTTCTGTGCTGACGTCCGGGGTTCAATCCTCGGTCCCGGCACAGATTTATCTGATTGCCAAACACTTCCTTCACCTCTGACAATACATATATTAATCACAATTTGTGAATGTGAGGAATGCCAGGCCTCCACCGTGGTTCGGATTCTACGTTAAACTGTAGGTCCTCCATTTCATCTCACAATCACCCTACCATTACACATTAGCGTAAGTGCGTTTAGCCCGAATGGGTAGTAAGACGAGGTGCTAATAATAATAATAATATATTTGAATTAATAAAGCTATGTATATCTTTATTAATATTATATTTGTTCTCAATGGTTTAAATTATAAGGAATTTTTGTTCTAGTAATTTGTGTAACTAGAGAACGGTTCTCCACGTGTCAAAATAAAAGTCAGAGAAACTTTCATGGTGGCATGGTTTTAAAATGAATTTGTTTTAGTACACATTCATCCCAAAGTTTCTGATATACTTGTACTCTAATGGTGCTTGTTTTCTATGTGGTAAAAAAGATTTGAGTTTCCCCGAGCTGTTATTTTCTTATTCAGTGTTCTTTTAGAATCCCGATTGGAAATAAATGTCGCAAAAAAGGGCTTCAAGGGAAAAGTTGAATATTTTACCTTCCTGTTGTTTCTCTTTCCAACAGATTGGTGTCCTCCTCTTTCTCGTGGCATTTTTAACTTATGAGTGTGCTCAAGACTTTAGTGTGATGAGATTTTTCTTGCGGTGTGGTCGGTGAGAGAGGGTCCCTCAGGGGATTCTCCACCTCGGCGGAGATTCGAGAATGGAGCCGAAGGGAATGTCGGCGGCAAAAGGCACAAGAGGAGCAAATGAAAGAGGGATAGGATTTTTTTTTTTAAGGAAGGGTTGGTGGTAGGAGATGCTAAAATAGGGGATGGAATTGGTGAACGCTAAACTTT
>CABFWB010000388.1:0-21873 GCA_902151455.1 Timema bartmani | reverse complement strand
ACCCCACCCTCCAAAATCAACCCTCCTCCACTCAATCCTCCCCCGAACCCTCTGTTCTCCGTTCTCCAGCTAAACTTCCGACTCTCTCCCCTTGCCCTTCTAGAATCTAGACTGTTATTTCTATTTTAAAAAAACCCAACAACCGATGGGACGAGCTGTATTTATAGCGCAACTGATTGTATCCGCACACATACATGTATACAGGGTGATCATGCTTGGTTGAAAGGTGTGGGTGTAGGGTCTGAACAATGATAAACACGAGGGGAGGACATTGAGTAATAATGCGAGTACTAGTAAGGTACAAGTAATAACGGAGAAGTGAGGGAATTTGGTGGCTCGACGTGATAACAATGGAATACACTGTTACATGTTAGGTTAGTGATAATATGCCATAACAGATGGATAGATATATTTTCTTATCATTTACGATATTGAAATATAAGGATCACAGTTGATTGGTTACATAATTTTAGACACTTGGCAATATCTTCAACGTCAATAATCTAGGAACAAATGGTTACGGTTCAAAGCACACAATTTGTTAAGAAGCAGAAATGGATGGCACTGATAACGGCATTAGAATACTTTTAAGGGCATATAGTGGTGCTTTAAATGGTAATATGGTTTAAGAGGATCACAAGATTGAAAATACATTCATCTATTAGTTACGATTGTCACTAATTTTACCTCAAAGTGGGATGATAGGGAACGATAGTAAAGATTCATATGTTTTCAGTTGTTATGACAAAAAACATTCTGTGCCAAATAAATAATTTTAGTTCAGTAGATATGTCAAACTTAAAAACAGAAAACGCTAATTTAGCAAGAAAAAACCTCAACCAAATCGCTCTATGATGTTATAGAAACAACCACAAACAGAAATGTTGCATCTTGGTTGCTTTTAAAGAGCCACAACGCGTTCTGGCATTTAAAAAAAAATCCATACAGCAAAGTTCATGATGGGGCTGTTATAAATTGACCACAACGTGTTCCAGCATTATTAAAAATACCCCAACGGTAGTTGTTTCTTTTTAACGCCACTATGCCTCAGACAAGTTTTTAACACTTTTCAAAAAAAAAATATGACAGTAAATAAACTTTTTATAAACTTAATAATTTACTGATCAAAAATACACGTAACATAGCCACGATTAAGAACAACGGCAAGGCTCATTTCTCCTTACATGATTTGTTAGTATTACACTTAGAGATTAGGTTGGATTAGGTCAGATTAGGTTAGGTTAGGCTAAGTAAGTTAGGATACTGAACTTGCCTGACAACACGTCGTAACCGTAAATGTAAACGACGACAGCTACGTATTATGTTATATTCATAATGCCAAAACGCGTTGTGGCTCTTTAAAAGCAACCAGAACGCCAACTTTCTTGCTGTGGCTGTTTCTTTAACACCACAAAGCGTTCTTATGGTATTTTTTGCTCATTGAGCGTCTTCTGTTTCTGAGTTTAACAGGTATAATAAGTTTAATTTCTTACATATATTTATCGCAATTATTTTTATAATATCGGTCATAGGCATTACTTAATTTGGCCAGTCTATTTTCTCTTAATTTAAAATGTTTTCTGGTCAAATACCACAATACCCGCTACCAATGTTTATGAACTAATGAAATTAATATTTATATGCAGCTAAAATAAATGTATTTATTGGAATAAATTTTATTTATCTTAGTAAAAAAAATTGATATTATGCGTTAAATCTTTAAAATTACAGATAGCTCGCGTTATATTCCATCTAATTTTAAGTGGATTTATACCACAGTTCAATTTACATAGAAATAAACTTATTTGACAGTTAAGAAAGTTGCTATATATAATTTGAAAGATAGTATAAAAACTTATAATATAACATAATGTTTAAATGCTAACAATATTGACTGCGATTAGTTAATATAGTCTAGCATTTTATTACTACCAAAATCCTATCATATACGCTCATATTTAAATAGTTATCAATTAATATAATCTGTTTTCTTCTAGAAAATATTTTTTTAATGTTTCCGATGTATTCTTTGTCGATCCTGAACGCTACCAAGTTTACCTTGTGTGATTCCACCTTTGGTGAGGCTTATAAAATAGGGCTAATGTGTAATAATTTGAGCTAAGACTGCTACCTTCCAGAGTAAGCGGTATATGCCTTAGCTGATTATAAAATTCAAAGCAGTTTTGGGTGGAAAGCAATTTAAAAAAAAAAGTCCTGTTAACTTAGTTTTCCTAAAAAAAACCTTGATTGACAAAAAGGTGGATTATTTTTTCGTGCACTGTTTTAGTCCACGTTTGAGCTATACACCGACTGACACTAATGATGCAGGGATGAAAAATTGTGGACGTAAAGGATGTGTACCAGAAATTGCGCGAAGAAAGATGGGGAAACCATCTAGTAAAAATCACCCCAGTGCAGACGAGTGAGTTTCAAACCTTGATCTTCCCGTCACCAGCAAGACGGACAAGAGGAGACTAAAACTTTTTTTTTATCAAAATAGCACAGATAATTATGTGTTACTTGGTTCCTTGTATTATTACTGGTTGAAATACAAACAAGTGTTAATTTATGTTGCAACACGACTAACATGGATACGTTTAGTGCACTTACCTTTGATTGGATAGTAAGATTCGTGATTCTCTAAAACGTATATAATATAACAAAAATTAAGACTAATAGGTTAGTATGGATTTCCTTGTTTAAATAGTAGTAGTCACATATTTTTTATTGATGAAAATATTATTTTAACATTCCTATTATCATTACTCTCTTTTAACTCTCTCAAATGAAATAAAACTAGCAATGTTTGTTGCAGGAAGTATTTGTATAAACAAGTAACCATCAACAAAACACTACGTACAAAAGAGTAAAGGGGGAAAAAACGAAAACAACAATGGCGGCATCTAAACTGCTACTGAAATAGCTTTAAGTCACACAAAAAAATTATAATGAGTGAAAACGTTACCAAGGATAAGACTGAAAACTCCGGCGAACGTAAAGAGCAAAGAGAGAGAGAGAAAGAGAAAAAAAATTGTTCGTAAGCCTTTTTCTCTCCCAGGAAAAACAGTTTTCTTTCTTTTGAAAAGTATGAAAAATGCAGGTGTTTTGTACGCTTCAACTTGCTTTATCCTCAAGCACGTAAGTCTAAGTCAAGTCACTTCAATCTAAATTACTCTAGAATGGACAAGAGTGGGTTATGTAACGCATGCATTGACTTTAAAGATGTAGGCCTATTATATAATATATAGAATTTTATAACACTTCAATGAACTTGTGACAGTTTACTATTCACAGCGTTTGAATATAAAACACATCATCGCATGTTCCAAAATATTTATAAGATTTACTTAGTCTAAATAATCTACATTAAATTACATACTGGTCAATTGTATAGTATTAAACTATTGTAAAATTAATAATGTGTATTTTTAAATTTATTTTTAGACTAGTAAATTAAACCCTAAGATATACAATAATTTGTGAAGCGAGAGCAAAGTTTTGTGGATGAGGATGGACGGAAAATTCACTATCCTACTATACTATATCATTGACAGAGATGAATTTGTAACAGAAGGTAGCACAACTTTCATTTAATAAGGAACACCGTCGATGATCTGGTGGTCTAGGGGTAAGTTGTCAGACTTCTGTGCTGGGGGTCCGGGGTTCAATCCTCGGTCCCGGCACAGATTTATCTGATTACTAAACCCTTCCTTCACCTCTGACAAGACGTGCATTAATCACAACTTGTGAATGTGTGGAATGCCAGGCTTCCACCGTGGTTCGGATCCCACGTTAAACTTATCTCACAATCACCCTACCATTACTCATTAGCGTAAGTGCGTATAACCCGAACGGGTAGTAAGACGCGGTGCTAGTTAATAATAATAATAATAATAATAATAATAATAATAATAATAATAATAATAATGAAATATGATCGTATGCTCTAGCGGGAACGGCAGCCTACCACACGCGTGGCAAGAGTGGCTTGCGGAAGAATTTTAAATGGAACACTGAGTGATTTGAATAAAAATAATATAAAACCTTTTTAGGTAGTTAAAATCATTGATATAAGCACATTTTAATAACAACGGGTTTTATGTTTTGATGATTCAAATATTTTTTCAAAATTTCAAAGTAATAGATCCAGAACATGAATTTTGTAAAACATATTTATAACTTTTGTATTTTTTCTGATTTATCTGATTTATATTAAAATATAAAATATTCAAGAAACAAATTAATTAATGTACTCGATTTAGAAACATGTTGTTACATTTATATTTTACAAGATTTTCTTAAATTTGTTTTGATAGTTGTACTATTTAACTAGTATAAAAATATAACCGATTTGGGTGGATTTAGGTTGGTTAGCACGCTGAGCGACTTGACGATATTACCTCGGCATAACACTACTAAAAGGTTACAACACCTGGTCTAAAACTTCACTAGAGAAATATACTAGATTGCCTGAGATGAGAAGTTGAAGGTCTGAATTAAGGTCGGATGATCTGAGAGTTTTCCCTAAATCATTTCCCAGTCTGCTTCCAAACCAATGTGGGTGTATTTCTATTGAATTCTACCACCTTAAATCTTACACTACTACTAATAAATGGTAAATATCACGGAAGTGTAGGGAGACACATAAGAAACAAAGGTGCAGTGCTAGTATTCACAAGGGGGACAAAATCTATTTGAGAATTAGTGTAAATGATCTTAAGTTTAGTTACGCAGTTTTAACGACTGATTAAAGCTTGTACTATTATTGTTTTTATTGTTAATAGACAGCGCATCAACTTTACAGCCAAAAGAAAATCCAAAGTAGGACTATGGTATGATATAAAGTTTGTTAATAATACAAAACATTGGTCTTTAAGGCCATCTCATCATCAAAGGGCCATCAATCTTGCGATTGCTTTTCCTACAGCTTTCAACTTTTGCCTATCCTGGTGCAGATATTTTATACCTTCTTTACCAACATCGTTCGCTATCTGATTCACGTACTCCAATCTTGGTCTCTCAAATGGATTTATCTTTTCAACATATCCTTCTCTTCGTCAAACTATCATTATCTCAGTATATGGCCTACTATGTAAACTATTTTTTGCTGTATATTTTTCCAAAGTATTCTTTCTTCATTTACTTTTGTTAGCACTTTTGTATTTAATGCCATCTCCATCCATGATCTTTTCAACATTCTTCTTTAAATTCTTCTAATCTTATCCTATCAGCTATGCCAATGGTCCATGTTTCACATCCCTAAAACGCAACACTCCACACATATGTATGTAAGAAACTTTTTTCTGATTTCCAAACTTATGCAAGTCGAGGTTAGTAATGTCTTCTTGTTATGAAATGCTCTCTTCATTCATGCTTTTTTACTTATATAAATATATTTTTTACTTCTGTTATCTTTGGTTACTTTACTTCCTAGGTAGCAGGACTCCTTTATTTCCTGTGGCATTATTTCTTTTAGTTATATATTTATTGGACTGATTTATATCTCATTACACATTTTAGATTTTGTTGATCATCTAATTTTCAGTATTTCGTCCATTCTTTTCAGTAGTTCTTAAAGACCCTCCACACTTTCAGCAGATAGCATTGTCATGAGTAAATTGAAATGTGTTTCTAGGTTGCTCCTTCTATTCTAGTTCTAGACATGGTTTCTTCATTTACTTCTGTTAGTGCTTCTTCTACATAAGCTTTATAAATAATCAGAGCTAGGTTGCATCCTCGTTTAGCACCTTTTCTTATTTTACTTTCCTTTTCATAATTATTAGCTTTAATTATTGCTGTCTGATTTTTGTATAGGTAAATAGTATATTATTCTTCGGTCGTTGTACTTGATCCCAATCTTCATCTAAATTTCACACATTTTATTCCATTCCAAATTATCAAATGCCCTTTCGATATCCAAAATGCAGTGTACGTATTCTTGCCCTTATTTGTGCTTCTAATATCAGTATATATATTTATCAAGTTCCAAAAATGCTTTTAATATCATGCCACGCCCTCTCGTATAGTATGACATGCGTTAAATTGATGTGAAGTAATTTTTGAGCCTAGGCGTTTCTTGCTTAGAGCACTCACTTCTCATCTCGGGGGCCAAGTTCCAGGACATTGATTCTTCTGTTTCTTGAATGCTCATGTGTGTTTATTGTCCCGACTCGTCCTCACACACATCCTCTAGGGTGAGTCCACCACGAGCAGTGTTCATCTCTCGATTACGCCTAGCCTTCGCACGCTCAGTGTCAAATTCTGGAACATTATATAATATTTTTCCCTCTTCCAGGATGGAGAAGTACAGTACTCTCCCTCCTTTTTGATCTCCAGATTGCATGACGTCATTCTTCATACTGCACTCTTCCTTACTCCAACCAGTCCATACACTTCATCTCTATCTTTTTTTTTAAACTGTGGTCTTCTTACATGCAAACTATACTATAAATATGGAGTGTTTCATGAGCAAAGGAGTGGTTTATGAACAAAGAAGTGCATTGAACAGGTGAAATTAAAAATAACAGCTGTCTGAACTTAAAATTAACTAAAAATATTCAGTTTTTCTATTTAAAAATTTAAATACCTTTCTGCTAACAATAATTAAGATGCAACTAAAAACCAACCAAACAAATGAAGACCATGAATTAAGAGGCTGGAAGTCATGCTAAGAGGTTTCAAACCCTCCTCCTCTTAATGATACTACTACAAATACTACTTCTACAACAACAACTACTACTACTACTAGTAGTAGTAGTAGTAGTTGTAGAATTCCGAGCTACGTTCATACTTTTAAGTATGAAATACAAATTTAGAATTCACAGGAATTAACGAAAAACAATAAAATAAATAGCACAAAAAAATCCTTATAAAACAATAAAATGTAAGCTATAATGTTACTGTACATATACTCATCCCTACTGTACAAATAACCTACATCCAGAAAGAGCGCAACTGCTCGTATCTATGGGCAATATTGATAAATCAGGGTTCGATCCCGGTCTGGTGCACTGAAGTGGGTTTTCCCTTAAATGGTTTTCCACTCTCCTTCCACGTAAATGTGGGTTCACTTCCTCTCAATTAAAATCCTTCCTAATCCCTAAACAATTAGTGTAATTAGCAGGCCTCTGCATAAGCGTATAATCCGAACGGGTAGTAAGATTAGGTGCTGAAAAGAAAAATGGCTTTTTTTTCTGTAATACTTTGTTGTTATTATTAGGTATACATTAATATACTTTCTCTTAATGTAATGATTAGTGTCCCATAATGCCGTGTTGCGCATTACTCCTTCCTCGGCCTTCTTGTGACCTCCTAGGACTTACAAGAGCCTTTCTCACCCCATACAGTTTATATGCGATGTTAAGAACAGACCCGGCCTGCCTGCCCTTTGCAAGCATCAATTATGCACGGGGCTTTTTTATATTCTCTCTTTAGTCTTCTCTTCTTTCCTCCCTCTCTCTCTCTCTTTCACCCTCTCACCCTTTCTTTTGGACGGTTCTAGGCTTGCGCTTACTTCACAAATATATAGTATGCAAGTGAAAAATATTTACCTTTTAAAATTTCAAGCTGGCATCTAATTAATACCAATAACACATTAAATAAATAGTACGGAACTCCGCACGGACTTTCTCGCTCTATTGTTTAAAAATGGAGATATTTACTAAAAACTCGTAACATATGTGAAACGAAATAATATACACTAGCAACCCCAAGCATAAATTGCGCTATACTCACTTAAAACATTGTTTGCCTCCCGGTTTTAAATTTTATAATTTTATTTTTAAAGAATTAATGTCTTCATTTGTATATTTGGACCAATAAAAATGAACGACATCGGGTCTACATCTTCAGGTCATCGCATTGCTATTAAATCCCTCATTTATAAATCTAGACCAATAAAAAAAATTAAATATTGACTATTGAGTCTAAATTGAAAGAGCTAGATCATTGCTGTAGAGATATTTCCCCTAAAAGGTTAAAGTAAAAATAGCATAAACTTTTTGGGAGACTTACTAATATTTAATTACTCAATGAAATTAGATAACTATTTCGTTAAACATAAGTAGTATCTCTGTACAGCTAAAGCTCACAAAATTTTATTAATATATTTGCCAAAATCTCAGAAACTATTGGTTTTATAAAAAAACATATTTCAAATAAAAGATTTTTGTTTTTAGTAGTTCTATATTTTTGCAACTATAAGTTATTTACTATCTCAAATAGTTGCGGAGATATGGAAATTTACGCTTCTATATATAAATTACCCTAAAATTCATTTTCATGGGAAAATGAAAATAGATTTTTTTTTTATAATCTTAATCAACGCCTAGATATGAGTTTTTATCAAAATCATTGATGCCGATTTTGAGAAAAACGTTCTTTTCTCTTTTCGCCCTTTAGAAAACTACTCTTAATTTTAGGGTTAGACACACAGACAAACAGCATTGCAAAAACCCCTTTTTAGGGTTCGGGGGGCTCATGAAAAGTCAACATCCATCAACATCTCAGTTTAGATTTTTTTGACGGTTTCAATACTTTCTTTACCTTTAGTGTTAAAGAAGCTAATAAATATATATATATATGCTTATAGCTTGAAAGTTATTGGTTTTATAAAAATAAGTTTCAAATAAAAGATTTTTTTATAAATAAACCTACACACTTGCAATAAAAAGTAATTTCATATCTCAAAGAGCTACGAAGATGTGATAAAAAATTAGAATTCACGCATCAGACTGAAACCCTTAAAGTCATTTTGACGAAAAATTTAGGGTAACCATTTTGTTTGTAATATTGATGAATGTTTAGAAATTAAATTTAATCAAAATCGTTATAGCCGATTTTGATAAGTCAATATTTTTCTCTTTTCGCCCTTAAGTAATCTACCCTTAATTTTAGGGTTAGATATTCAATTAAAAAAACCAGGGCAACCCTATGAAAACCAACCAATACCAAGTCTAAGGGTTCGGCCAGAGTGACAAGCGCGCAAGCGACTGTGTGGCCAGTCTGGCGAGCGAGCACGTTATTATCAGATAGCTCTTGAGTTGTTGACGAGGCGGCTCCGAATCTTGGCTTAGTGAACTGAGGGGGGGTTTAATAAGTGATTTATTGTTGTGGTTTTCTCATCCTCTCTCCACACTAATGGTGATTCTTATTTGTAAAGACCTACTTTGATAATATTGAAGTATTTTAACATATCAGTTTTACACACACACACACACATATATATATATATATATATATAGATATAAGTATGGTTTATGATCTTAACAATTAAACTAGGCCGTTAGTAGCAAGTGTGCTAAACCTATCGATATTAATAAAAATATCAAAATGAGAAGTTTTCCTAGCACTCAATGAACCAACATACAATAATATTGCCTAGCACCTGTAAACTACACTGTACCAGGTCGAGCTCCTGCGCTGGAAAAATAGAACCAGTTCTATCTTTCAAGCGTGCGCGCTCAGTCGCGCTCCAGTCTGGTACTTGAGATAAGCGTCCATCAGATCTTTGTGGGAGCGGATTAGGGGGATCTGAAGTGTGAAATTAACTGGTACTTGAGAGAAGCGCCCATCAGATCTTTGTGGGAGCGTATTAGGGGGATCTGAAGTGTGAAATTAACTGGTACTTGAGAGAAGTGCCCATCAGATCTTTGTGGGAGGTGATCAGGGGGATTGTGCAACTCTTGTTGTCATTAGTATTACACTCCACCGTGTCTTGCTACCATCTCGAACTACTCGCAAAACACAATATTGTTGGTAAATAAATAAATAAATACAATTTTAAAATTAATAATTTAATTAATGTGATTATATTAATCAACATGAGTTTTACTTTCAGAAATATGTTGGCTATTTTAGTCTATTTTAGTGTGTAGACTCGGAAATGACCATAATAATATCACATGATGTCAACATTTTTGTATATATAAACTTTTGTGACTACGCGTAGTAGCTCTTACTATGTTTTGGTAACGGGAGTATGGCCATAATTTGTCATATTATAACCTACAAATATTTGAGGCGTGAAAAATACCAAAAGTACCCTAAATTATAGTGAAATATGACACGTCTTATCAAATGCATAACCAATTAGTTTTTTCATTTGCTCGTAGTGTCAAGGAGAATATCGTTGTTGGGCTGCATGTTTGTTCACACAATAGCTCCTTCATTTATGGAGAGATAACTATAGTGTGAACGGTTTACCTGAGCTTATTTAGAGAATAGTATTATATTCTGGTTTGCCAATTTTGTATTGTTATAATGCATATGCAAAGAAAGTGTTTTAATTGCCAAGATCTAAATAACATTGTATCGACAACGCCGTGAAGAGTATTTAAAGTATTTAACTGTGGAGGGCAGTATGAGGAAGACTTAGTCTTAGGACCAAATTAATCATTGAATACAATCCTAATGAATGACGCATACTTTACTCATGCATGTATATTAAGTTTGAAAGCAGTTCTGATGTATAATAGAAATAATATCCGTGAGTTACTCTAATTTATGCAGCTTGCTTCAAAGAACCATATGAAAGTATGTCAAAGTTTTGAATATAGTATAGTACCATGACTACTCTTTGAATGTATGTGGAGGTAAATTTATTAAAATACTTACAGGTGTACAGGGAGGTTTCACTAAAAAAAAGTTGTCTGTGTTTGTGGGAAATTCAGGTAACGTAAAAGCATTATATTGTTCAATAATTGTAAAATAGAAACGAGTATTTACCCTAAAGAAGTAATGTAAATATGTTCCACTGGTTGAACCAGAAAATGTTCTTCTTCCAACTTTATATATAAAGCTTGGTTTGGTGAATAAACTTGTTAAGGCCTAAGATAAAATATCTCACAGAGGTTTTTCCCAATACAACAGATTCTAAACTGAACGAAAGAATTTTCATTAGTCCCCAAATAAGGACACTTTTTTAATATGATGTATTTGAGACGAAGCTAAGAGATACTGAAATAACAGCTTGTTGTTTGTTTAAACAAGTTGTGCATGCATTTCTTGGAAACAGGAAATAAGACAATGAATCTCTGGTGTCAGCTTTGTGTACAATGTTATAGAGATATGGGGTACCGAATGTCTTTGAAAATTAATTTTCCACATTGGGTTTTTTCTTGATAATTTGGGATCCATGTGTGGTGAGCAAGGAGAATGCTTTCATCAGGATATATCCATAACGGAAAAGCACTATCATGGTAACTGGGATTCTTCCATGATGGGGGATAACTGTTGGTTTTTTAAAGAGGTGATGCAAAACGTATTATTATAAAAAAATATCTGAGGCAATCAGTTCTAATTATAGAGTATACACGTTAGCTTGTATGATAATACAAATTAATATAATTATTGTATTTTAAAATGAAAAAGTTAATGATGAAGATTACATATTATGTAAGTTATGGTATTTAAATGGGTGAATTATTAAACTTTTAATTTTGATATATTTTGATGTAGACATGGCACAGAAAAAAAAATAGCAATTTTGGAATCAGCACATCAATTTCCTTTAGAATCAGCCATTTATGTCCCGCAGGCGTGAACAAATAAAGTGTGTTGGCTAGTGCTAAGGCTATTTAGTGCAGGACTAACATATCCAGATAATACGCCAGTGAATTATACATATATTTTCAAATCATATGTTACTATAATCAATTATACTAGCCTAATTAATCTTAAAATATTTTATTTAAGAAATACCAAGTATAACCTTATTAAATATGTTCTTATCATGATTAGTTAGGAAGACCATCAACAGACCCCATTTAGCACTAATTAAAAATAATTATAATCTTGTATTGTACTGTATAAGAGCTATGAACTTTATGGTCAAACAGTGTGGTGTACTCTGATTACCTAAATGTTTCTAATGTAAGAGGATACTTTAATAATTTTTTCACAAATTAAAACAAATAAGCCACTCATTTACCATTAGCTATAAACAATTATTTTAAAATAAAAAGCTAGGATCTTTTCAAACGCAAAAAAGATCATTTGCCCAACTTCCGGAATGAGCACTATCCATTCCAAAATTTAAAATATTTTATGTAATTAAAAAATTTCCATCATGTTGTTCCTCCATGAAAGTGAAGGGGCATGTCTTCAGTAACTTTTTCCCCTCCTTCAAACCTCACCCTAGTCTCGAGGTTCAAATTAACTCCCCTGCGCACATAGACTGTGTCAGGCGGCGGCTTGCAATCTCAACACAACACTCTCGTCAGGACATGGATTATAATTAGTCTAATACTGCCACATGCCTTAGCCTAACTACCGACATACCTTCGTCTCCAGGCTCACACACATTCTGCGACACTGGCCACGTGCTCTAACTTGCAATACACACAAGTTCAGTTGACAGGGATGTCATGGCTCGAATCTCATCTGGATGTCCTGAGTGGTTAGTTTGCTAGATGTTATTATACTCTGTGGTTTACCTATTTCTTTTCACTCCATTGTGAATGAGTTTCCCCTAAAACAACTCTTCCTTTAGATTAAGTCGTTTATAACCTTGATGGTAAAATGTACACATAAAAAATGTTTTTAAAACCTCCCAGAAAAATTAACGATCCCTTACACTACGACAAGTGAAGAGGTTTAAGTGTTTGCACTCTCAACCGTTCAGTGTGATGTCTCTTGGCGAATCGTTCTAATCGATTCTTGGAGGGATTCAGAGACAATACTTCAGCCATGTGGACAAAAAACAACAATAAAACATAATTTCACTACCATATTTTTTAGTTCTGTAAGGAATCGATACTGAAGAGGGTTCTTGAAATAATACTTATACGTGTGTGCCACCGATTGAGCTAAGGGTTTGGTTTGATTAGCAACAGTGCCGTAGTAGTAAATTTATCAGTGCCGAACGCAAGGCCGTATCTACCCCAAAGTTGAAGGTGGGGGGGGGATGGGAGGGGGGGGCACCAACCCCAACCACCACAGGTGAAAAGAATTCACAAACATAAATGCCTCTAGAATCTATTTGGAGCATTTTCTAATGGTTACTAAGGCAGAAAACCTACTTAACCCACTTCCACTAAAATTCCCAAAATTCGCATAGAGCACAGTAAATTTCAACAGAATTTATTGATTCGTGGTATGAAAAAAAAGTTTTTAACATAATATTGATATAAAATCAATTAGTTAACTTAGAATTTCATAGTATAAAACTTAAACAAAAATATTTTTACATGAAAAGCAGTGCCGGAACGGCGTTCCCGCTCCATTACACCCCTGACTGTCAACATTTCATGGAAAAATTCTCAACATTAGTTTTGCTAGACATAACCTTTACTAATGTAAGAGTGCGTAGACCTAATCGTTTTCCTAATGATAGTTCCTTGTCTATTGAAGTAGGAACCTTTCTATTGATGTTTGCAAAGCTGACCTAAAGGATTAATCCACATGAGAATCCTGGCTATAAAATAGAATGTATATCGATCTTAACATAAACAAGATTGATACACTTGAACATTTAAAACTAAGATAAAAAAAAAAAGAAAATTGGATTAACCTGCCGTTTGTCAGGACATAAAATACGCCTCTCTTCCTCTTCACTTTTAAAATTGGTCTTATAAATAAAATATGGGCAAGTCTGAAGAACAGTGGAAGGAGTGGGGGTGGTTCTTTCTCTTTCTTCCCCTCCTCCTTGAGAGGTATGTCCGAGGAGAAAGGCTGGCTTGACAAGACATGCTAGAGAAAAGAGCACCATTTTAAAAAGAAGCGCGCGTTGGTTCTTTACAGACAGGCGGGGAAGGGGGGGAACGCATAGCAGACAACACCGGGAAATGTAAATACATTCAGGGGGAAACTGCCGTATACACTCTCTTGATAAACTACGCGTGGGGTTGCGAAATGGTGGACGGGAGTTAAGAGGGGTAGGGGTGGGTTGAAAGAGAAGCTTGGACTAATTAGTGAAATTGGCAATTAAATACTTAATGAGTTTTGAGATAGACGAGCAGTACGCTCATCAGGGCATAGACAGACAGACGAACTCGGAGACTGACTACACCCTGGTATACTTCGGCAACCAAGCTTTGATAGCTCCTTGCGCGCGTTTGGGAATATTTGTTCATAAAAACATAATTAAGAAATTTAACCAAAAAAGTAGTATACAAGAGACGAAATTAGAAAGCCTTTTAACACCTATTTCACCCATACTCGCATCGATGAGTTTTTAAGCTATGCCACTTTTGGCATATGAATAGGAGCTTGTAGAAAACAAAACCAAATATAGAACACGTCTTTGTAGAGATTTAGGAACTTAGCTCGTCCCCTAACATGGAGATAACAAGAATTTCTTGAAATAACTGCTTAAAATTAGATGAATTATACATAATCGTTCTGGGGAATGCTTATTGTGTCAAATGATAAAGTTGTGTTGCCTTATTTAGAAATAAATATCCATTGCATTTGTAAATATAAACATCCACTCCTGTATTGTGAATGTATGTTGATAACATTTTGTAATTGTATTATGAATATGTGTTGGTAACATTTTATCTTTTTAATGTTAATATGTGTTGGTAACATTCTGTCATTTATTGTAAATATTGTTGGTAACATTCTGTCCTTGAAATGTTAATATGCATTGGTAAAACTATGTACTTTACTGTAAATATATGTTGATAACATTATGTCCTATATTGTTAATATATATTAATAACATTTTGTTCTTGTAATGTGAATATGTTGGTAAAATTCTGTCCTTGTATTGAATATATGTTGGTAACATTCTGTCCTTGTATTGTGAATATATGTTGGTAACATTCTGTACTTACTGTAAATATACGTTGGTAACATTTTGTCCGTTATTGTTAATACATAATAATAGCATACTGTTCTTGTATTGTTAATATATATTGGTAACATTCTGTCCTTGTAATGTGAATATGTGTTGGTAACATTCTTTCCTTGTAATGTGAATATATGTTGGTAACATTCTGTCCTTGTATTGTGAATATATGTTGGTAACATTCTGTCCTTGTAATGTGAATATGTGTTGGTAACATTCTTTCCTTGTAATGTGAATATATGTTGGTAACATTCTGTCCTTGTAATGTGAATATGTTGGTAGCATTCTGTCCTTGTAATGTGAATATGTTGGTAACATTCTGTCCTTGTAATGTGAATATGTTGGTAGCATTCTGTCCTTGTAAAGTGAATATGTTGGTAACATTCTGTCCTTGTAATGTGAATATATGTTGGTAACATTCTGTCCTTGTAATGTGAATATATGTTGGTAACATTCTGTCCTTGTAATGTGAATATATGTTGTTAACATTCTGTCCTTGTTTTGTGAATATACGTAGGCTATCCCCCGGGGAGCACTCAAATTATTCAGGGGGCTAAGGGCAGTAGCATTTTTGGGGACCTCTTTCACATAAAATAATAATCTTAGCTTATGTGTTTTACTAAATTGTACTAACACTGTATATGGAAAAAATATCAAAGTCTCGTTTAATTACTAAACTATGTTTGTCAGACTAAGCCACTCTCAAACAAACACAATACAATTTTTTTATGCACGTGTGTTGTTAGTGCATCAAGACATGTTGCTGGAATATAGAGTCGTTTTAGAGGTGGGTGATGATGAACAAGAGGGAGAAGGGGGAACGGTTCCTTTCTCTCCCACCTCTCTATAGGTGGCACTGTGGAATAAACCGATATTTTGTCTCTCCCCAGCCCTTCTATTGTTTCTGTCTCATGGAATCATCCCTTCCAAGCAGCTGAAAGGGCCTTAACAACATGTTGCGCCATGTCCCGCCCCTCCAGTGTGAAAGCACCGCTGGAATATTGTCTCCATCAAGGTTTGTTGGTGCTGGGGGAACGTCCCGTGGTGAGCTTTATATCGTCCAGTCCCTTGTTTCCGTCCCTAGCTTATGATCTGAAGACCCGAGTCTGATCCCTGGTCATTGTGACCCTGTCGCCTCCAGATGATCCCGTCAATAGGAGCATGTTACAGTCACTTGCAGACAAGTCTCACCTCCCTCCTCCCCCCCTTCATACAGACAAGATACCTTTACACGCAGCTCTGTTGTTGGTGTAGGTGGGGTAGTTGACAAATGATCATAGTTACATTAAAACTATCCAGAGGCAGTTGAAACTGAGTCCAGGTATATAATCTGGATACCAGGAATCCTCGATTCGTTTGTTAGAGAGGTTTGTATTTCTGTTGTGGATGCTGAAATCGTTCAGATACATTCCGCTTTGTCCATCCGTCGGAACTGTACTGAGCTATGATGAGATTGTACTGAACTATAATGATAGTGGACTTAGATATGACGATATTGTACTAAATTATAATGATAGTGGACTAAATTATGATGATATTGGACTGAGTTCTTATGATATAGTTCTGAGCTATGATGATAGTGGACTGAGTTATGATGGTATTGTATTGAGTTTTGATGATAGTGAACTGAGTTAGATGATAATAGACTGAGCTATGACGATAGTGGACTGAGTTATGATGATAGTGGACTAAATTATGATGATATTGGACTGAGTTCTTATGATATAGTTCTGAGCTATGATGATAGTGGACTGAGTTATGATGGTATTGTATTGAGTTTTGATGATAGTGAACTGAGTTAGATGATAATAGACTGAGCTATGACGATAGTGGACTGAGTTATGATGATAGTGGACTAAGCTATGATGATATTGGACTGAGTTCTGATGATATAGTTCTGAGCTATGATGATATTGGACTGAGTTCTGATGATATAGTTCTGAGCTATGATGATAGTGGACTGAGCTATGATGATAGTGTACTGAGCTATGATGATATAGTTCTGAGCTATGATGATAGTGGACTGAGCTATGATGATAGTGGACTGAGCTATGATGATAGTGTACTGACTTATGATGATAGTGGACTGAGTTTTGATGGTATTGTTCTGAGTTATAATGATAGTGAACTGAGTTTTGATGGTATTTTTCTGAGTTATAATGATAGTGGACTGAGCTATAATGCTATCTTCTGAGCTAAGACGATAGTGGACTGGTTTATGATGATAGTGGGTTGCTAAAATTTTCTATCTTTACCTTTTTAAATTCCTCTATTTAGTATGAAAATCTATCTACTCTGGTGACCCCAGTACATAGACCAGGTATACACCAGACCCGCGGACTCCAAGTCAAACTGGTCTGCGTTCATTGGGCGATCTTGAGTCCTTCAATAGTTCGCTTTAAAGATAGTTATACTAGAGAACAGACAAAAATGGCCATCTAGTGTCAATAAACCAGCTTTAACAAAGATAGGTTCAGGTAGCGGACCTCACCCCATTCCCCAAACAAGCTCGCTCAGATTGCTATCATTGAAAGGAGGGGTTTATTGTGAGGGGGGGGGGGAGGGATTGCTGGTACATGATCTATTGTGTTTGGAAGGTCCCTCCCCATTTACAACGAACATTTACAANGGGGGGGGGGAGGGATTGCTGGTACATGATCTATTGTGTTTGGAAGGTCCCTCCCCATTTACAACGAACATTTACAAGTGAGTTGTTTCTCACTTGTAAATGATGTTATCACTAAGAACTGCACCTAGCAATCACAGCCACAGGGGGCGTTGGATACAAACCCTGAGGGATACACTCTTAAGTATAAATACTTATATCTCTATTTTTTTTATATACATCCAAGAATTAGTCCTTTTATCTTTTTCGCTTTGGTTTTAACTAAGTTTTTAAATGATCTTTTACCAAACTAACCGGCTGCGAGGGCTGCCATATGATGTAATCTTTATAACAATCCAGGCAACTCCCTCGAGAAGTTCCATTAAAATTCTTTAATACTCGTGGCATGTCATGTTAAGTTAATGAATGTCTCATTAATTTAAATATTTACAAATTATTGAATATAAAGATAGCTATAGGCTTGTTTGCTACCCGCATTGGTGGGCACGCGAGATAAAAGCCAGGTTCGTATGGCCCGGCTTATCGGTAGCGGGGAGAGTGGAGTTCAAATCCTGGTGGTTGTTCTTAGAGTGCTTTTTTTAAATCGAATAATTTATTACACTCCCTCCACGAATATTCAATCTCATTTCTTCTAAATCCAATCTTCTTTACCTCTATCCCATTAGCGTGATTATATATGGATAGATCGGATGGATAGTATGACGCAGTGGAAAACAAACCGTTTACGACATATAGGTTGCTCTTTTAAAGAAAACAAAGTTGCCTAAGTGTGTATAGTTGCTTAGTGCTATAAAGCCATCATTTCCTAAACACTTAATATTCATATTGAAACTAAAAAAAACTATGCAGAAAACATAAGCATTATTTTCTTATTTTTCCCCGAATTTAATTTTAAAAGTCACTTGACACAAACATTCTATTAATGGACGAACTAACAACAACACCAACAACAAAAAAAACAGTGAGCGCATCTAACTTGGCATTAAGGAAATTGACTGGATAAACAAAAAACATTTTGTGAAAGAAAACAAAATAAAATAAGAACACCATAACGACGGGATGAAAACATGATTGTTTGTTCATCTTACCCCCCCTTCTCCATCCTTCACACACCCCTCTTTTGTTTCAGCAGTTGCTCAAGAAGGGGAAAGGGAGGGGGGTTGGTAAGCAGTTGTCGTCGTTTTCACAACTAACCAGCCATTAGGAAGATTGCTCCGATGGAAACAGGGGGAAAGAGAGAGAGCTGAATGTGTGAAAAGGAAGAAAGAGGTGGAGAGGGGTGGAGAGGGGTCAAGCAATTAAAACGATTAGAACAGCATTCCATAGTCGCAGTTAAAACTGCCTCGGGTCATGAGCTCTTCCAATCTTTTATGGGTGTCATGAACTCGCAAAAATGTCCCACCAGACCCAAAACCCCCACTTAAAATTGTTATGGAGGCTAAATCCTGTGCTTTGGTCAATCTAAAACTCTCCAACACTGCCTTTGTTGGAGGATAAACGGAGCTATGTGCCCAATGATCTAGCGACCCCATTGTTTGTCAGTTGACACCTGGTTATTTTATCAAACATTGATCCGTAAGGATTCCTTCTATATTCAGACCTTTGGGATAAGGATGAAGAAGGCTGGATTCAAGGTAAATATACACGCATGTGCTTGGAAAGAGAGAGGGAAACCGTTTAGGAAATAGCACCCTCCCAACAGCCAACCAGAATTATAATCCCAATTTTCCCAGCATTGGTAATTGAGTACATATGATACATAGTACATACATTACATAGATAGACCATTTGACCACTGAGGTTGTTGAAACTATTATTACATAGGGTGGAGCCGAAACAATTAGACGATTAGTAACTTAAAAATTAACACTTTAATTGAAAAGTAAATATTCACTAGCTAAATAAAAAGCAAACTATATACTAAACTTTTTAACTTTTTGAAGATAATGTCACTCAGGTGAGCTCCAACGGACGTAAGACAAACCTAAGCACGTTGTCCATCACTTTCCTCAGAATAGATCGTCTAATTGTTTCCGCCCCACACTGTATAGCACATGTACGAGTAAGATCTAGAATTGATACAAACTAGCAGCACCCAGTGTACATTTTACGTTACTCTTTTAAAAGGAGAAAGAAGCCAATGCTGGATGAGCTGTTATAAGAAAAGAACTAGTCCCCTAAAGGTTCATGTATATATCTCAAAAACAATTTTTGGATAAACTTTATTAAGTCATAGCCTACTTAAATGACCAACTGGTCTAAGGCATCAATATAGGGTTAGACTAGCCTGCTAATGATGGTGAGATAGGGGTTTGAATCCCGGTCAGGTCTACCGGGCGTGGTTCTTCCCAAATGATTACCCACTCTTCTTCTACGCAAATGAGGGCAGATTACTTCTAAAATGCTTCCTTATTCATCCTTACCCCATCAGAGTAATCATACGCTTATGCGTATAACCTGAACAGGGAGTAGGACACGGCGATAAAAATAAAGGTCAATTTTGACTAAGAAATTTCGCTACGATAAATTATATTTTATTTTATTCCTCTTGATCTGATGGCTACATTGGAAAAACATATCTTACTTTCCTTGTAGAAAAGTTATTTTGTATATTTTTATTTTTGAAATTCCAAATTATTATTTTAAATAACAATTATGGTAGGGCCTATACGGGGGAAAAAAAAATTGTACTCACTCCGCCTTTGAACAAGAAATATCCAATGCATTACACTTGAGATGTTAAAAAATGTATTGCCTTTTTAAAAAGATATATTTTGTTTATTTTTCCTATAGTTTTATATGTGATTCATTTTTAAATTCACGAATAGGTCACTAATTTAAAATAGTGCAGGAGTTTCATTAAATTTCTTCTTTCTCTATAACCATAATTCCATTTTAGAAACTGTACAACAGTCTCTACAGTTTGATATAATCTTTGTGATGGTAAATTACATCAGAACCAATCAATTATTTTAAAATAGATAGTAATACACCGCGTCTTACTATCCGTTTGGGATATACGCTTAAGTACTAATTACGCTAATGGGTTAGGAATTGGGAAGGTTGAATATA
Source organism: Timema bartmani (assembly GCA_902151455.1). Classification (NCBI taxonomy): domain Eukaryota; kingdom Metazoa; phylum Arthropoda; class Insecta; order Phasmatodea; family Timematidae; genus Timema; species Timema bartmani. The sequence continues at coordinate 1,384 of CABFWB010000388.1, read as the reverse complement.
AAGAAAGTGAATCCGCATTTGCGTGGAGGGAGGGTAGAAAACCATTTAGGGGATAACCACCACCAGTTCACCCGAGACAGATTCGAACATCGATCTTCCTGTCTTCGGCAGTCTATCTTAACACGAAACTGGTGCGTTAGCTAACTAAGTCACCGAAGCAGGTTAAAAACATACAAGACAGTTTAAATAACCATTCGACCATATCGATTTTATCCTAAAATAACACAGTGTCACATCTTTTAAAATCAAATCTATACCAAACACAAAGTGTATTTATTTAAAATTTCGACATAAGTTTTTTAAATAGAATTAACCAAACTGTTAGTTATGTGAAGGGTGAATTAGAGAAGAGAGGGTGGAAAAATCACACTCTAAATCATGTGTGTATAGCACCCCCTGGTCGAGTTTATTGACCCGACCTCCTTGTCAACAGAAATAATGCACAATGCGAGTATACATGGACACAGCTGAGGGTTTGGGTAACATACATAAGTCAACCGCGTTGATGGCCAATCATTTGCGTGCAAGTATTGTTTCAACATTTTGTACAAAATGACAGACAGATAAAGACGCAAACAGACTACGCGTGTTGTATAGGGAAAAAAAGCAGTATCTAGCCATCAAATAACCAAACATATACACCCCACTACATGGCCCCATCTGACGATGTTGATAAACACTGCAATGGAAGACCACGCTCAGCGCCAATCAATACGCTGCGTCTGGTTTTTATTCTGCTGAATTAATCATCACTAAGTCGTACACTGGGTGTTCCCCTAGTCACGCGACCACCCTGTCTGTATGTGTCGACCTCCCAGAGTTTCTGTTCGCCTGGCAGGACGGTCAAAAGGGGCTTGTTACAAGTGAAAAAAGGATAAAGGCTGGTACACACAGAACGCTAATCTAAGCTAAGATTTGCTCTGCTAACTCTTTAGAAAAATAGCGGACCATATATTTAAATGTGCTGGTTCACACAGAAAGCTAAGCTAAGCTATGCGTTGCTACGCCGCGCTATGTTTTTCCCGATTGCTAGCTGGCCAATTTTTCCATCTCCCATATTGAGACATCTTACGTTACGCATGCGCATAACGTAGCTTTGGCTCCATGTTGAACAGACGCAGTGCTGGTTTGGTTAAAATAACCAAACAAGTGTTTAAGTTTTGTTTTCAGTTTATTTCACGTGTATTTAAGTAATATTCTATTTAGGTTTTATATTTAATAAATGTTTTTATATTAAAATGGAATCGTTAATTGAACAAGTCAAATCTCCACCTCCTAAATTTTCTTCATCTTCAAAAACAACTGCTAACAGCGGCATCTTCCCTTCTCAGTACTATCATCTGAACTCAAACAAGACATTTTGGAGAACGCCATCATAACTAAG
>CABFWB010000387.1:285130-308415 GCA_902151455.1 Timema bartmani | reverse complement strand
GGACTTTTGTGTACTTTATCCTCCCCCCCCCCCTCCGCCGGAGTACTCCAAATTCTCATTTTCTCAATAATCCCTTCTCCTTACTGAGGCTTACTCACCCAAAAGCAGCAACATAATTAATAATATCTCTGTCGATCTGCCCAGTGACAACTTGGAATAGGGAATGGAGAGCGGAGGGCATGGCATTAGTAACAGAGAGGAGAGTCATTGATATGTTTCACCCTGGCCACCTGACTTTTAGCCACCCGGTTTTTGAAAGCGCCCATTGTTTGTGCTACATTAGGGCTGGTTAGTGCTCGACTTTCATGGTTAGTGATGTAAATTTAAGACACTAACTCATGATTTCTTATGGATGGCTATGAAGATATCTCCTTAGCCACCTGGTATGAGAAATACTAGAGATATCAATTTTTTTTAAACGCCCATCGTTTGTGCTATGTTAGTTCTGGTTAGTGCTCGATTTTCATCGTTAGTACTGTAAATTTAAGGCACTAATTCACGATTTCTTATAGATGGCTAGGTAGATATCTCCTTGGCCCCTCTAGTATAAGAAATCATCGAGATATACATTTTTTGAAAACACCCATCGTTTGTGCTACATTTGTGCTGATTATTGCTCGATTTTCATGGTTAATGATGTAAATTTAAGACACTAACTTATGATTTCTTATGGATGGCTATGAAAATATCTCCTTGGCCACCTGGTATGAGAAATACTAGAGATATCAATTTTTTTAAAACGCCCATCGTTTGTGCTAAGTTAGTGCTTTATTTTCATCGTAATTAATTAATTCAATGCACCTCTTTTCTTGACTTTTGTAAATAAGCCAGTTTTTACCACCTGCAAACACCATATTGTTTTCCCTGATGAATAATTATAACATGCCACCTCTTTATATTTACTGGATTGTTGTGAAGAAGCCTGTGTTTACCACCTACAATATCCAAGCTATTTTCCCTGGTGAGGTGAAATCACGTCTGCGCCGTATTTATTGCAAATACAGCACTTTTAATAATATTTTGGTCATACTACTTGATTAGACCTTTACACCATTAATATTTGCTAATCTAACATGGGTATACATAGTTTTATTTAACATAAATAATCAATCTTATTTCAATTAAACTTTATGTAGCTGGAGAATGATCCAACTTAAAATTGGTTTTTGATCTTATGTTTGCTGAAGTGAGTTTTAAGGGGAATGGTTAGTTGGATTGATAGGAAACCAATTTATCGTTCAGAATAGTAGTTTCTGACAATGTTTTAAATTCGAAAAATAAAATTAATATTAAGCATTTAAAGTTTTAAATGACATCATTAATTTAATTGGTTTCTGAAAATTATTAACTGTGAGCTCTAGATTTTTGTGTGTGACATATTAACTTGCTACAGATGAGCGTGTAAAGATTGGAGTGAGATTGTAAACACGAATTTTTGAACAACCAAACATTTACTATTACAAAGAAACCTGTCTTTTTGAGTGTGTTTATATGTGTTAATTTAATTTTTATCTTGTTACATTGTCACAAAGTAATAGATTTTTAACAAAAAATTTGATTTTTGTGCTTTTACTAAAATTGTATTTTACAACTAATAGTTTAATTTAGGATATTCATGATTTAATCTCAAAAAGTTTGATAATGTAAGAAAAGGACAATTAAAAAAAATTGAATCTTACTACCTGTAAAGGTTATCCATATTTAATTAGAGTATGGGGTAGGATTTAGAGATAATATACCCACCTCTGCATGAATAAAGAGTGGGGAACCATTTATGAGAAACTATCCAGGATTAAAATTAGTATATAGTCGTCACCCGCAAACTAGGCTAGATAAGCTCGATGTTTAGTCCTCGTGCCTACTAGTGCGGGCAGACAAAAACTAATCTATTTAGGACTACTTAATATTAAAAAGCAATATTTTTGAGGTTTAATTTCAACTTTCAACAGTTGCTCGCATCTGAGTAATCCCCATTTAAGTGTTGTGTTATAATTTACAGAGACTAAGGAAAATATTTCATAGTTTTTGTCCAACCACTTATTTTAATATATGATGAACCTTACCTATCAATTTGAGATCTTTTGTGAGTATTGCAGATACATCGCTTGCAGCTAAAATAAAATGGCAGTCTGGTCTCTTCAAGTACTGTACAGCTTTCATCATCTTGATGAAATTGATGTTAGGGTCAGTGTCAATGACCACTGCACCAACATCCGAGTCTAGGTTAGACAATTCACTCATCAGAGAGGGTAGGTCTTCCACAACGGGATATGGCTACACAGAGAAAACCTTTGAAATAAGTGTGTTTGAACAAGGACTTGAACTGCTTCATAATCCACGCTTTACAGATTTTAGTTCATAGAAACACTTCCAAAGTGAGAATTATTATTATTAGTTGATAAAGTAATAGTGCATTACGCCAAAGTTCCAAGGTTTGAATTTTCAAGGACACAGGAATTAGCACTGGATACTATTGGCAAACAATTTAAAATAAGAGAATTTTAATGGAATTTAACTGGAGAAAGGGTGATAAAAAAATCAAAGTGAAGCCAGTCAGGAATGAACTCCTGCCCTAGATCATGGTGTACCATCAGTAAATAATATGATGAATATTTGAACTTAACTTGATACAAATAGACCCTATCTAACATTAGAAGATTGTTATCAGTAATTTTTTTTTGGCAATATAGCCTTTAATATATTTTAAAATTAATATCATTAGTTTAAAACAAGGATTGCTTTTATTTAAGCTACAAGATAGGGGTGAAGGCAATTCAGGATTCAAACCCTGACCTCCCCGCCACTAGTAATCCAGTCTACTGAGTTTGACACCTCATACCATGTGAATATAGTGTGTATGATGGGTTTATTAAAGGGAAAACGTGTTGCCAATAAGTAAACAAAGCTACAAGAAAGACAATCTTGATGATTGATTCTAACTTACCCCATTCTCACTGCAGTGTAGACCGGCTTCACGTAAATAATTCATAAAGTGTGAAGTGCCTAAAACAAATATTTTCTTGTTTTCTAAATTTTGCTCTTTCAAGTAATATGCTACCGCAGCACTTGGGGTGATAATATTTTCCTGAAACAGACAATTATAAAGGTATACCATAGAAATGTATATGAGGAAGACTATAATTTATAATTCGTCAAACAAAGAGAATGCTCATAATAAATCAATAACAGATTGATTCATATTCATATGGTTTGGGTTAAGCCTCGTTCTAAAATTCTAAATATTTACAAAAAACTGCTGCCTTTCCTTCTTGTTTGTTCCTTAATTTCAGAATTGAATTAAAATAAATTACCTTACCTTTGGTATAGGCATGCCCATCCGTTCACACGAAGTGACATATTTTTCGAGTGATGAAGCAGAGTTGTTTGACATTAAGAAAACTTTCTTTCCGAGACTTTTCAGCTTGTTTATAGTTTGAGGAGAGCCTGAAATAGGTCCCTCGGCAACTCTCCACAACACACCTACATCAAAGTTTATTTTAAGATACATTTTTTCTCCCCACTGTAATTGTATCAAATATATATTTTTAGAATAAAAGAAAAGAATACAATAAATGTGACCTCAAATTAGTTATAGTTATTTCCCTAGCCATGAGGATGGCTTTATTTTTTACATTTAAAGGGAACAGAAAACTAGACAGTATAAAATTGTTGTCGTGATGTTTATATGGTTTCAAAATCGTAGTATATGATTTGTAAGCATCACAACTTAAATTAGAGGTATTAACGCGTTATATGCATATAATTAATTCTATGTGTTTTTAGCTCAAACATTTTAACACACAGGTTATTCAATAGTTTATTCAATGGGGTAGGTATAAGAGTAGTTAGGGAAAATGCATCAGCATGGAGAATGAAAGGGAAAATCACACCGATAAATCAAATGTGTAAAACTACCAGTTCGGTCTATCATAAGCCTGAAGGCCTAGACTGTGTGACCACTAGTGCAGTTAATATTATGTAATATATTGCCATTTTTTTGGTATTATTATTATTATTATTATTATAATTATATAAATGAAATTGAAATTATTACTAAGTAGAATGCAGAGGTAATTTGTTATATGAAATGCATAGCTTGTAGTATTTTTTAAAAACTCTGTTCGTCGTCTTAGAAACAAAACAGCTAGTAATAATTTTTCCAAAACAAATTGTTTAGTTTTCTTATAATTATAAAAGGCTGTACATTTTTCATGCTTGTGAGAGTATGCTGCATAATCTCAGTATTGTGATTTTCTAAATTCCATTTCCATTATAAAAATTTAATTTCTATAACAATTTGGAAAACCTTTTGCAAAATTAAATGTTTAGTTTGTAAATATACTATTTTATAAAATAAGTATTGTCGAGAAAAAGAGTTTAAGATGGATTAATGTTAGATAAGGTTTGTGCCTTAATTATTACAAGTACTACTAATTAAAATTTTATTTTTTTCAGCCACAAACAAAATTGGATTTTCGGCACCTAAAGACCGCAGTGATACCAAATCATTTAAATCCTGGTCGAGATATTTCTAATACAATACAGCAACTTTTATTTGGGCTCAAGATCCTTAGATTTTCAAAAATATAGTGTTATTCATTCATGTTAATTATTAACTAATAAACTAAAAATTAAAATGTGAAAATGAAAATGTGTTATTAATGAACAAATTCATTAGATTTCCTACTGATAAAAAATATATTTTTAATGTAGCCATTCAAAATATTTTTAGCTGTCTATGTCAGATATAATATTTAAACTGAAAGTATTAAAATATATTTTGCAAAAATGAAAGTTCAAAAGACTTTCAAATTAAATCACTGGCTAATGTATTATTATTGGGATTATAAAAATAGTCGAATATAAAGGTGGTTTTTTTTTCTCAAAGAGCAACACAACATATGATGTCACACAAAGCTCAGCTCAAGGCTGGGAATATTTTAATTTTAGTCACACAACTTGGCCAAGAATATTTTCATCTTGAATCTAGATTGCGAGTGCAGGCAGCGTAACCAAAATAGTGACGAGAGCCAAGTGATATCTCTCACTTCACACTCACACTTAGACAATGAGTTAGGCTCAATCATTGGTATAACTAGGTGGTGGGGGGCGGGGGAGTATGAATTCCCTTCTCCTCCACAAAACTGCAAATAATTCTAATAAGATTGTAAAACATATGAAATAGAATTATAATATAAAACATCCAAAATGTGTTTAAGACCTTACTTATGACACAGACTGTTGAACACATTAAAAGTTCTCCTGAAATTATCATTTGGAAAAAAGTAGATACATAATAACTTTCATACTCCCCTTCACCCAAAATACCTTTCTGGGTGCACCACTGGGCTCAATTAAATGTTCACATGCTTGTACATCTTGTTCCGATCTTTCCAAATATATCTTCCAAAATTAAAAGATTGCAAGGATTTTATTTGTTTAAATTATGAAGGGATTATTTGCTTGGACTTATTGACCAGACATTAATTTGTTTTTCATAATCACAATATATTTTTACAACAATATTGTAAGTGTGTTTATAACTCATGATAATATTTCATTAAAAATATGTGATCCACTACAAAAATTGACAATGTAGGCACAGTAATGTCAGATAAAAGAAATAACATTTTTTGAAATTATTTTAGTAACATAATGATTTAGCTGTAAGAAAAATTAATGAAGACAGACTATTAATGTTTTTTTAAAATTTTTCCTATTTATTCTCACATTTCCCTTAAAACGATTGAAAAAGGAATTAGTTAAGAAGTTTAGGTATTTTACAAGTTTTTCTTCTTGATAGTTTATTTTGCACAATTGTTTTATCTAAATATTCTAATTTGATCAGCTTGTATATTGTATCAGATGTCCATTAAGTTATTATTATTATTATTATTATTATTATTATTATTATTATTATTATTATTATTATTATTATTACTACTAGCACCTCGTCTTCCTACCTGTTCGGATTATACACACTTATGCTAATGTGTAATGGTAGGGTGATTGTGATATGAAATGGAGGACCTACAGTTTAAAGTGGGATCCGAACCACGGTAGAAGCCTGGCATTCCTCACATTCACAAGTTGTGATTAATACACGTCTTGTCAGAGGTGAAGGAAGGGTTTGGCAATCAGATAAATCTGTGCCGGGACCGAGGATTGAGCCCCGGATCCCCAGCACATAAGTTTGACACCTTACCCTTAGACCGCCAGGTCACCCTGGCCGTTAAGTAATTATAATGAATATTTGTACCTGTTGACAAAGATTGAGACACTATAAGGAGTAAGAGAATAAATGAAAGAGACTATTATCTTGTTTAAAAAGATAGATAGATACACTTGAGACAAAGTGATTAGATAATATCTGAGATTGCTTATGACACAATTTTTACAACTTTTTACAATCATAAGAAAAATATAAGAGTGAAATACTATATACCGAACAGTTAACAAGTAGATACTTGGTAAACAAGTCTTAAGTAACTTTACATCACTGAAAATTAGATGGGAATAAACATTTGAAAGTCAAACTATTGCTAACACAAAGAACTAATTGATTAGGAAATACAAGGTAAGATTCACTATAGCCATATAAAATGTTATTTATGATGTTATAAGCTTAAACACAGGAGTGTACATTCCCCAAACATGTGCAGTGTGCACACAGACTCATAACAACAAATGTGTCACAAAAAAACAAGGTAAAAACTTATTATTTAAAAATAAATGGTAAGGTATAATGCACATGATTTTTCTTTCTTTAATCTTAAAATAGACACATTTATCAAAAACTCGTATAATTTGTGAAATGGAATAATACACACTGTTGCAGAAACACTCCACCAAATAGCATAGCAATCAATTACATATTTTTAAGTATTTCATAAAAAATGTATATGCTTGCTTATAACTCATAAAGTATTGCTTTTATAAAAATATATTTCAGATTAAAATATGTTTAATTTAAACAGTACTACAACTTTACAATGATAAGTTATTTCATATCTCAAATAGTAGCGGATATTTGATCAATATAGGAATTATTTGCTAATTTAAAGTGCCCTAAAGTCATTTTCATGGGAAAACGAGAATTGCCATTTTTTTTGTAATGTTAAACAATGCTTAGACACAAATTTAATAAAAATCGTTAAAGTAGATTTTGAGAAAATTGATTTTATCTCTTTTTGCTATTAATTTTAGGGTTAGATATCTAATTCCAAAAAGCCCTTGGAGGGACCTTACGAAAACTCCAGATACAAACTTTTAACTCGAACAGTAAAGTGGTTTTGGTTCTAATCCGAGATATAGACAGGCTAAGAGACAAAAAGAAGGCATCGCGAAAACCACTTTTTGTTTTCAGGGGGTCATGAAACGTTGACATTTATCGAAACCTTGAGTTTGATTTTTTTTACAATCACAATAATTCTCTCACCGAGAGGTCGAGATGAAGTGGCAAATGGATTACAATTTAAAAAGTTCCAGCCTTAAAAGTGTCAGTGTTTTTTTTTAATGTACTGAGAAGACTGGGGGTTAACACCAAGTTTGGTGCTGTCCATTCTTTGGGCTGAATGAGCGGCTCTTCCCTGCAAAAATACTGACCTTATGAATGCAGAAAAGAGAGCTTCGATACATTCTGGTTCAAATGCTATCTTGAATATAATTTCCTGGTTTATTGGCTGTGATATAGGCACTTACTCGGTTCAGTTATGCAAATATATGACGAAAACAATATATGTTCCTGATTTCAAGACACTATTTTTTAAGATGTTTAAAATAACTTAGTATGTGGGGGGTCTTAAATTATTTTTTTAAATTCAAAAGAAGTCCTTGTACCTAAAAGAACAAAAACTGCCAGTCTAGAATGTATTAGACCAGAGTGTATGTCAAAATAAGTACAGTAGATACTAATATAAGTATTAAGATTATTAATATGCTCATATAAATTAGATCTCAAGCTTACCATCACAGTCGGATATCACAGTGTCAAATGAGTCTAAAAATGCAGCTATTTCTTCTTTATTGAGAGAAGAAAGATCTGTTATAGGACTTGATTGTGCCATTTTAGTTTCTTTAGGTTGAAGCTGAAACAAGAGCGCATAGAATAATGCCAATACAATGATTTGCTAATAGTGTGTTGGACTGAAATAAATTATTGAAGTCGTAGCTTTGAGATCATATACTTCTCAAATTATATCAAGTAATTATTTTGTAATATTTGATTCCAATGCGATTTGACACTTTTTGTTAAGGCATATAAATAAAACTGAAAAATTTAGTTCAACATTGGCTCACTCAATTATTAGTGAATAAATGGTATCATATGCACCTATACAAGTCACAGGTACTATGGCTGGGTTAACAGACTAGTTCAAATTTTTATCAGAACTCCTTCTTTTCCTGTTTTCAACAAGCTGTTTTCTTATCGTCCTATTGTTATGTTTGTTAAAAGTACTATGATAAACCAAAACATAAAATTAATGGTGCAGCAACAAGGAGGTACATGTGTAACCTAATTTGTACCCACCCAAATATTGATTAATGGGTTGTGCTACTATTTGTACCCACCCAAATATCAATTGGTGGGTACATGATGCCATTTGTAAAACCCCTCCCTCAAATATTGATTAATGGTTTAGTTATATGATCCCATTTGTACCCACCAAAATATTGATTGGTGGGTACATGATGCCATTTGTACCCAGCCAAATATTGATTAATGGGTACATGATGCCATTTGTACCCAGCCAAATATTGATTAATGGGCACATGATGTCATTTGTACACACCCAAATATAGATTGATGGGTACATTATCTTGTTTGTACCCATCCAAATATAAATTGATGGGTACATTATCCCGTTTGTACCCATCCAAATATTGATTAATGGGTATACATGACGCTATTTGTACACACCCAAATATAGATTTATGGGTACATTATCCCGTTTGTATCCATCCAAATATTTATTTATGGGTATACATGACACTATTTGTACACACCCAAATATAGATTGATGGGTATATGATTTCATTTGTACCCACACAAATATCAATTCATGAGTACATAATCCTATTTGTACTCACCCAAATATCAAATGATGGGTACGTGATGCTATTTATACTCACCAAAATATTGATTCATGATTGCATGCCATTGATGGATACATAAAGCCATTTGTACCCAAAAAAGTTACAAGATTAAATTACTACCCATAACTTAAAAGAGAAATAGTTTATCTAAGTCAGTAGCGTATTCTAAGAAAATTAATAGGTATGCTGTAATCTAAAATTTGCAAGGGGCTAAAGATGATTAAACACCGTTGGCCAAGAAGATCAAGGGAATCTTCAACAGGAATTCTAAAATAATGGTTTTCAAACATTTATGAATTCCCCTTAAGCCCACCTGCTATCTTGAGAAATTATATGCAGTCTTAATCCCATCTTCTCTATTTTGTGACCTATTCTTTGTTTGAACATCCACCTTTACATATTATTCTGACTACTTAAAAGTACATCTGAACTATACACAAAACACAAAAGAATGTGAAAGTACCGATGATCAATAGCCACTTAAATTGTAATGGACTATCAAAACACAACAAACTGCAGACCAATGCAACGCCTACACAGTCACAGATTTAAACGTGTGTGATATGTGGCACAGGACTAGCATACCCAGAGAGTACACCACTAATTTAAGTCATGTATGTATATATTTTGCTGTATGTGGGTACCTTATAACACCATCACACTGCATCCTCAGGTTGTAGATCGAGGATTAGCCTTCAGATATGAAGAATAACTGAATATATATTGCATAAGTAGTGATGTAGGCACCATCAAAACTGCTAAAAAAATATAAAAACTTATTTACAAGGCTGGGCGGGTCAAGCGGTCAACATAACTTGGACCAATTGCTAGACAACCTCACATATAGGATGACAAAGTGATAGCCAAATGGCCAACACGACTTGGACCAACTGCGCTTGACACCTAGAAATGACGTGACCGAGAGGCCAATATCATCACGACAAACTGCTAGAAAAGCTTCCATATATAGGAGGGAAAAATTATAGACAGCTAAGTAGCCGACATGAGCAGGACTAAATGCTAGAAAAGCTTACATATAGTAGGTCAAAGTGAAAAAGAGCCAAGTGGCTGACATGAGCGGACCAGCGGGTAGACAAACATTGAGATGTATACAGTTAAGAGTGGCAAGCCAGAAATTAACTTCTGATATAGTATGGCATGGGAAGTAGGAGGAAAAGTAAAAATTGAATTGAATTTTTACTTTTCAAATTTAATATTTTTTTCTCTGTCAATTCTCAAGAGTAGTACATTTATACTCAATATATGCATAGTCACATCCTCCTTTGATTTTAGCAACTTTGTTTTAAATGTAATTATGACTCAAATTTTTATTTTAAAATGGACCTAATTTTTAGATGTTTGTTACAATTTCAACATATTCATAGGTAAAATGTATCATAACTTGTAATTAATACTACCATTTAAATATTGTGCATATATATCATACTTATATTACATATTTATGTTTTTTTCATGTAAATCGAGTACAACATGTCGAACTTAAATTCAATTAAAATTGAATTTTATTTTTCTAAATATTTAAACTTTAAGGAGATGAGATGTAACAATGTCACTAAGTTCAACAAGGAGATGAGGTGTAGCAATGTCACTAAGTTCAACAAGGAGATGAGGTGTAACAATGTCACTAAGTTCAACAAGAAGATGAGGTACAACAATGTCACTAAGTTCAACAAGGAGATGAGTTGTAACAATGTGACTAAGTTCAACAAGGAGATGAGTTGTAACAATGTCACTAAGATCAACAAGGAGATGAGTTGTAACAATGTCACTAAGTTCAACAAGGAGATGAGTTGTAATAATGTCACTAAGTTCAACAAGGAGATGAGGTGTAACAATGTCACTAAGTTCAACAAGGAGATGAGGTGTAACAATGTCACTAAGTTCAACAAGGAGATGAGGTGTAACAATGTCACTAAGTTCAACAAGGAGATGAGGTGTAACAATGTCACTAAGTTCAATAAGGAGAAGAGGTGTAACAATGTCACTAAGTTCAACAAGGAGTTGAGGTGTAACTAATGTCACTAAGTTCAACAAGGAGATGAGGTGTAACAATGTCACTAAGTTCAACAAGGAGATGAGGTGTAACAATGTCACTAAGTTCAACAAGGAGATGAGGTGCAACAATGTCACTAAGTTCAACAAGGAGATGAGGTGTAACAATGTCACTAAGTTCAACAAGGAGATGAGGTGTAACAATGCCACTAAGTTCAACAAGGAGATGAGGTGCAACAATGGGTATCTGTATCACTATCATGGTGTTTGCTGTTTCAATTTTGATGTTCAACTTTTCACTTTTTAAACTAAATCTTTAAGCCAACAAAGCTAACAAAATCATCCTTATCATTATAGTGTACATTTAATTCTTTTCAAATGTGTTATTAAACTAATTAGTTTTATCCTTGAGGTAAAATTATCATAAGTTTAATAAAACTCTCATTAAGATAAAAGTGTTACACAGCTTAGTAATACTGGTATAGCGGCTTAAAACCAGTATTTGCTATTGATAATATGGATAGTGATAGTTAAAATAAGTGGTATAACACAATCACACTAAATTTATCATTCTGTGAATTGTAGCTTTGAAGAAAATGTTAAAAAATAGGTTTCCAGTAAACTAACCTTATATAAGTTTTACTCATAAAAACAAACACATCACAATAAAAACTCTTGATTTATAAACTTTAAACCAAATTGTTCAAATATTTCTATGAAATTTTACAATTAAGTTATTTGTAAACTATCCTAAATTAAGTAATTTGTAAAAATAAAAGTGTATTCTTATTTATCATGAAAAACTATTCTCAAATATCCATTTTGAAGTCAATATTATGGGTCAATTTTGAAAAATTTAATAATTTTTATAATTTGTCATAAATTAATCTAATGGTAGTTTACTTATTTTACAAAAATAACGATACATTATTCATAATCATGTAAAATAGTCCCCTGATACCAATTTTAAACAAAATCAGTATATATTTTCAAAAAATGTTAAAATTTACAAAAATCAATCTTCAGTAATCTACTAATTTTTTTAAAGAAAAATCATTAGATTCAACTACTTATTGTGTAAAAAAATTTGGCAGATACCCATTTTGAACCAAATTTCTAGAGGAATTTTTTAATAAATTCTAAACAAATTTAACCCTAAGAAAGTAGTATAGGCCCTACAGGTTTATTTGTCATGTGAAACCACTGCAGATAAACATTCTAAGCAAACTCTTTTGGGTCATTTTCAAAATATTTCTTATTTAAAAAAATCACTTATCAGTTAATGGCCTAACTGATAAACCGCAACCTAGATATTAATTTTAAACAAAATAATTTTAGTCATTAAATAAAAAATAAATAAAAAAAATATACATCAGCAAACCACCCTTAAGCAAATTTTTACCCCAAAAACTAATATTAAGTGCTATTTGTAAAGTCAAACGGTCCCTACATATTTATTTGTAGCCAAATCATTAGAGACACTTTTAAAATGTTATTTAATTTTTTTTTAAAATCTGTCTTTTGTTAATTACCCTTACTATAATATTTACTCAAAAAACAGCTCATAAATAGTGCAATTTGTCATAACAAACACTCCCAAAATATCCATTTGAATCCAAATCTTTAGAGTGATTTATTAAATATTTCAAGTTTTTGAAAAATCATTCATCAGTAAACTACTCATATTTAATGAGTTTTCCCCCCCAAAACAAGTATATGGTGTTATATTTTGTCATACTACACAATCCCCAGATATACATTTTATACAAAATTGTTACAGATGTTTTTGAAATATTTTGAATTTTCAGAAATTTCCCCATCAGAAAACTATCCTTCAACAAATTTTTGCCCAAAAAACAATGATACAATGTTATTTATAATGTTAAACAAATCCTTGACAAGTATTTTAAATAGAACCTTTGAACCATTTTTGAAAAATTTGGAATTAGAAAAAATTCTCTTATTAGTAAACTACCCTTAATTTGAGCAATATGGTCAAAATAACAAAAACATTCTTACTATTATAAAATCTAAATATCGAGTATAAACAAAATCCATCAAACCGTTTTGGATCCGTGGCCAGGGACAGATAGGCTGATAGACAGACAGAAATGAGGACAGACAGAATTGTAAAATCAATTTTTTGGGGGGTATAAAACATACAGATTCATCATAATCTCAAAATCAATTTTTTTCCACGATTACATTACTTTTTCTTGATATGAAAAAGTAACAATCATATCACACCTCCAGGATATTGGTTGATAATTCTTCAGTCCTAAATGTATTTTTTTAATGCTGCTTTATGTCTTCCCCTAATTTTGATGGGCATTTGAGCTTACATTTTTTACCACATGAACGATGCGACAACTTTAATTCAATTTATTTTTTGCTATGGTAAAAGGAAGTGTACTTCTATAAATTTTGTAGAATTTTTTTTCTGTCTCTTTAAACCATTCTAATAGTTTTATTGTACCTAATACCAGTATAAACAATGAACCAACTCTTAAAGCATTAAAATGTAATAAAACAAAATGTATTAATGTATAAGTGTCCCAATTTGAAATTTGGCTATTTAAAAGTCTCATCATGTTGTAACAAGTGTTTATCCAATTCAGCCAAATTGTCACAAAGTTGGTAATATGTCTGTTTTCTTGATCAATAGTCTATACAGACACAAGACTAAAATGTAATTTTTTTTACCAACTGGCTACTGTTTCAGCCGGATGGAAAACCAACGCTTCAGTTCCCAGGCAATGAATTTTATAAATACATTTCTGTCATTATTTCTGGTAAAAGTACATGCGATTACAGGGTGTTTACTGAGTTGGACAAACCAAAATTAGTGACTTTTTGATGACCTTCTATGACCACAAAATTTCTTCGATAAGCGATTGAACATTATATAATGCATAAATAGGCATAATGCACTCACACGCAACATTAAACTTTAACTAGATGGCGAATGTTAACCTTTTCTTTGGTATCATGGTAAAAACAATCAGGCGGTTAGCGCATGGCATCATGGGTAGTGGGTAACTTGACATTCGACGAGTTTGCGTTGTTACAATGCGCGGGAAATTCAAACAACAATATTTTCATGACTTTTGACTAAAATATTGAAAATTCATGACTTTTCGGGGACTTTTGTGACCTTTTTTGCAATTATTAACTTTTTCGTGACTTTCGTGACCCAGTAGACACCCTGGATTATTTATGCCTTATAAGATATAACCAAATAATGATAGCTTTTGACTTGTGTCATTTTTCTTGCTGGGGTGCGTTATCTTTTTTTAACTAACACTTGCTATATGATTAGAAAACTAATGGTGCACTTTTATTTTGTTCTTTTTACATTCATCTTAGTCTTAACTTTTCAACAAAAAAAAGTGTCTTAGTATATTAAAAGTGTCTGTTTATTTTATGCTTGAAACTCTCAAATAAACACAAAAAGTTATTGATATTCACTAATGTGATGAATGTTATGAACAAATACATTACTCTTATAAAATGAGTAGTTTATAAGGCATGAACTATAGCGAATTTTCCCTAGTTAAATGTTTTGTTTCAAAATAGTTATGTCCTATAGTAGTTATTATTATTATTATTAGCCCCGTGTTTTACTACCTGTTCGGGTTATACACACTTACGCTAATGTGTAATGGTAGGGTGATTGTGAGATGAAATGGAGGACCTACAGTTTAACGTGGGATCCGAACCACGGTGGAGGTCTGGCACTCCTCAAATTCCCAAGTTGTGATTAATACACATCTTGTCAGAGGTGAAGGAAGGGTTTGGCAATCAGATAAATCTGTGCCGGGACCGAGAATTGAAACCCGGACTCTCAGCACAAAAGTCCGACACCTTACCCCTAGACCACCAGGTCACCAACCTATAGTAGTTAAGTCATCAACAAATAACAAAATAGTTTAGGTTAGGTATGTTAAGGTATAAAAATAGTAACTATTTACACACTCACACATGGACATGGACTAAAGTTAATAAAGGCCGTCAGGTCTGATTTTCTGGTGACAAGTAAATAAGGGTTTAAATTCTGGCTTGGTGTAATGAGGGTAATGAGGATGGTTTTTCCAAAATTGCTTCTTCTCCTCCCTCCACACAAATAAAAGTACATTTATTCTGAAACCATACAGCCCTCATCCGTACTCCATTACTGTAATTAAACGTGAATAGTTCAAATGAGTAGCAAGTCACGATGTGAAACTAACTTAAGGTTTTTTTTCTGCAAAACTAAACATGTTTAGAGATATTTGAACCGAACAAATTTTAAAATTAATGCTTATCTATAAAATAACCATCTACCCTAGCAAATTTAGTTTAAATACATTACAATTTAAT
Source organism: Timema bartmani (assembly GCA_902151455.1). NCBI lineage: Eukaryota > Metazoa > Arthropoda > Insecta > Phasmatodea > Timematidae > Timema > Timema bartmani. The sequence goes on along the minus strand of CABFWB010000387.1, from coordinate 292,947 downwards.
GTAATATCACACACTAAAAAAAAGTATATATTAAATTAGGCATACAATATTTTATAAACGGGTAAAAAGTGGCAGAATATTCTGGGGAAAAAAAAACGCTAAATTATTTGACTCCTAACCAAAATTGTTTAGTTATTTACTTGAATTTGGGTAAACAGGGTTTTCAACATGCACTTTATGGAATGGTTATATTAGTAAATAGCTTACAAACTATCTTGATTACATAAGACACACACTGCCCAGTTCCTCATTTATATATTCATCAAAGTAACACAAGTAAGTAGACACTCCCAGTAATTTTTTTTGGGTGATGCCAACAATCAAACCCAGTGCTTTCATCCTGATGCATACTACAAACTGAGCATTGGAGGTGAACAACCAAACTTAATGAACATATAGTCTCCCTTAGATCATAATATTTACTTTATATTAATTTGATAAATGCAGTAATCAGTTTTACCTGGTCTAGTCGTACCCAAAATTTTGAAAAATAGTTAATGTTTGTTGCTAAAAGAATATTATAAATAATTAAGATCTTTTGTAATGTATATTTTTGTCGAGTATTTCAGGTTAAGTATTGTACCAGTTTCTGGTTCATTTAAACCTTTGATCTTATTCAATGTCAAAGTTATGCCATGAGAGTTGAATGACAAAGTTATAAAATTTTAAGATAAGACTGTGGTAAAGGTTTGATTAGAGCTTTTCCCGGAACACATACTATCTTACATCCTCTTGGAACGTCTCCACTAGTTCAGGTTTGAGCAAATTATGGCCCATGCCCACTAGCTATATTTGTGAAGTTCTCGAGTTACTTATATCCTTTATTGTAAATATGTGGATAAGATGGAAAAGCATTAGGATGGGTTGTACACACATAAAAATATTAGTCCACCATGTTTCTTGAATTAGTCAATATGAAATAGTGAAGATGTGAAATTAAATGCACAATTTCATGAAATTTTTGTAGAGCTATTAATTTAAAGATCAGTTCTTTAGAAACTATGTATTTAGAAGATTAAATTACATAAAATAAATATTTGTAAGAAATATTTATCTTTGTTGTACACAATACTAAGCTCATAAGCCAGTTAAATTTATTCCCACAGACAGCTTAAAACCTGACAAGTTACAATATCAATATTAACATCAAGTAGAGTCTGATTATCCAATCCCAAATAATCAGAGGTTTCTAAACTATCTGAGGTGGTAAAACAGTTGATGTTTAACAAGAATTATCTAAGAAATGATCCGCAATAAACCAATTCAGCCATAGTAGAGCTGAGTAGTGGAGTGAATCATTTGGCTTAGTTCTATACCCTGTTTCTAGTTAAGTTTACATGCACTGCATCTTGCTACCCATCCAAGCTGCCCACATATTTACATTAAGAGGGTAGGGAAGTAAAAAGTAGGATTTAGAGCAAGTGACCCACATTTGCATAATTTATTATTTATAATTACATTTTTATTATTTCTTCTGTTTTGTTAAAATATTTTGCATTTTATTTATTTTTATTACAGTTATACTCAGACCAGATGTCCAATTTTGTTTTTCTATTTTCTATTTATTGTTTAATCCAACTGTAATATTTTTTTCTTCAGCATTTATTCTGATATAGTAATTTATTTGTGTGTCAATGCTGGCCTCTTATAGCTCTTGTGACTGTTGGTCGGCAATATAATAAAGGAAATTAAAATGATAGTCCCACATTGTATAGTGATCAATGAGGTGACCAAGGTTAGAATCTTGGACTGGTACACTGGTACTTTCCACTGTGGGATGGGGCTTCTAATAGTGTCGCAGTACCCCCTGCTTGGTGTAAGAGGCAAATTAAAGGGGAAGCTTATATACAGGACATATCTCGTGCAGGACAAAGCTTTCACCTCTTCACCTCCTTTCTCCTCTTCCTTTTCCTTCGTTCTTCCATTCGCCAGCTGTCCAGTCTTGTGTAGAAGCTTTTATCCCCTCCTCCTCCTTTTTCACAGGGTCGTAGTAGTGAAAAAAAAAAGAAAGAAATGGGTAAGACCGTCCAGCCCTATTTTGGAAAAAGTCCAGGAAGTGGTGAGGCCCCAACCCCTTTTCTTTGTATTGTCTCGAGTATATGACGGTGAGAACCTCAAACATGTCAGCCTGTTTATCCTCAAAAGAGTGATAAATGGTGGAGCAAAATTGGATGGCACTTATTGATTCAGACTACGAATAACATTCAATAAATAAATATCATAGCTCTTACTGAATTACTGTTGAGCAGCTTTGCTAATATACAGGTGAAGGTAGAACCACACAGGTTCATCAATGTTTGCAAGGGAATGGTGACTTCCTACAACCTCGACTGCGCGAGCATTGAGGAAATCTGTGAGGAGCTACCCCTCAGAATGTTACTGAAGTTTACTGTATTATTATAAAAAGAACAGACAAAAAAAAAAAAGAAAAGAATGTATACCATATCCTCACTTTCGCAACTCCTACCCTTTCAAAGGAGGTCTGAATAGATTTCCGAGTGCCCGGGGTCTGGTGCTGTTTTCATTGCCAGAAATTTGGGCATCTGAATCTGCGATGCTGTGGTAAGTCAACCTGTGCAGATTGCGTACAGGAGGCTCACTGTGTATTTCCTGAGTTTTGCCTTAACTACATTCTGTCTTGTCTCGGGCCTGTCCGAAATGAAAGGCCAAGAAAAAAAGTCCTCAAGATTCAAACTGAAAAAAAGATCCCGTATGCCCAGGCACGCAAAGAATATGTATCCAGTCGGGTTCCAGTATTTCAGACCTTGTAGAGCCAAATTGTTAGCCAGAACATAATTTGTCACAGCATAGTTAATTTCTTTAATATGTCTACACAACCCGTGCCATTGGTTTCTACTTGAGACATTAACAGTCATACCGTTTGAACTCAGGTAGTGTCAAAATATGTACAGGAGGGGACACCTTCCCTGAGGTCATCATCACCCCGTGTATTCCCAAGGAGCCCTCCTCGGGACCCTACCCTGAGGCCTCCTCAGACACAGCTCAGGGAAATAAATTACCTAAGGCCATTATTGAGCCATCTAAACTTGCTTTTGGGACTCCCAGACTGGGTTGGGGGGATGGTGGGGGTCGGCAGAACAGATGAGGCTGCAAAGGTAAGTCCCGTTGGGGTTTTAGATAAAGCCCAGTGAGGGACTGCAGATACGAGTTTAAATTTAAAAAAAAGGCGCTAAATGCCATAGCTTTCGCACAAGGGCGCAACACTCCAGTCTATGCTAGAGAAGTGAAAGCCTCTCCCATGGCAAGAGGTCTAAGAGAGACTTGTAAAGGCAAGAGAACCTAAAAAGGTCCAAAATCAATTTGTTTTTAAAATGTTTTATGGATTGCATGGATGAATGCATTTTATATCAATAAATAGTGTTGCTACTACAATGGAATCATAGGGGTTTCTATTCTTGTGTAGAGGAAATTAAATTACTAATTTCTTCCCTGCATCCTTCCATCTTGTGTTTACAGGAGACCCACTTTCGCCCTATTGATAGCCCGATGATTTATAGGCGTAAAGTATATTGTATAAGTTGTATTTAACTGCCCTTGCATTAACACCTCAGTTGTATTCAACAATACCCCTGCATTAATAACTCAGTTTATTCAATTATACAATAAATGCCCATGTATTAACACAGTTGTATTCAACAATACAAAGCCTGCCCCTGTATTAACAAAAAAAAGTCTCAATAAGATATTCAATAAAACAAATTTGAAAACCACATCCATATAAAGTTACAACAAGATATGGGGAGAAATAATAATTATTATTATGATTATGATTATTATCATTATTATCATTATCATTATTATTATTATCATTATCATTATTAGCAGCACCACGTCTTACTACCCGTTCGGGTTATACGAACTAACGCTAATGTGTAGTGGTAGGGTGATTGTGAGATGAAATGGAGGACCTACAGTTTAACGTGGGATCCGAACCACGGTGAAGGCCCGGTACTCCTCACATTCACAAGTTGTGATTAATACACATCTTGTCAAAGGTGAAGGAAGGGTTTGCTGCGAGTTTGCTGACATTGAGTATAAGAAAGATTTACCTCACAATATCACAAGATTTTTAAGCCTACTGCCAGCTATAGAAACAATTCTTTTGATTTGGGATGGACTGGAATCTTTCTTTCACAGTGTGAGAACTCTTGCCCAATCTAATAAGAGATTGTTTTTTTGAAAACCCACTTAGTCAGTTACTAGCTTTATTTCTTCATGGAATTCTTCACATTTTCCAAAAAAAAAACTGTGCTGTGTTTTGAAAGAAATGAGAGTGAAATTAAAATCTAGAAGAGACAACACATTCATACCTCAACATTGCAAGTAAAAAGCATAATTTCTATGTCATCAATGAAGATATGAACAAAAATAATTTAGAAAAGGCATTTTTGAACTTATGAATGATACATATCTTACTCAGAAATGGGAGGAACCAGTCTTGAAGGGACAGAGTTTAGTTGAATACAAATGGATTACATTCAGTGGACAGTTATTGAAACCAGGGAATAGAACCGGAACCAATAACCGAAATTAACATTTATTTTAAAGGAACCGGAATCAGAACCTCCTAAAACACTATTCTAAAGAACCAGAACTGAAACCATTAAATTATTTTAGGTTCATAAAGGATCTAAAAGGTTCTTAGCTTTACAGAATTGTATATTATTTTAACATATTGCACATCCACCCCCTCCACAAGCTTGGTTTGATTCTGAAATGTTGTTTTTCCCCCTTTTTCAGTAAGTTCTGATACAGCTTATATATTTTAGTTTACTACTTTGTTTGAAACCTCTTTTCTAAGGTGATTAACAAAGAGTTGATGAACCCTTAGCAATACACACTAATGAGTTTAGATTCTGGAGGAATGTTGTGACTATCACATTGTTATGTTTCTCACTTTAATGATTAAGCTAGAAGGTTAAGAAGATGTATTTAGCTTTGATAGACAGCAGATAATACCACATTCCTCAGAAGTTAAAATAAAGAAATTAATAAATCATCTCTTTTGGACAAGCAGCCTAAGCCTATTGTACTCAGTACTTCCTGGAAGTGAAAAGTGATAAACTGGTGGTTGGTTGAACAACTTATAATAATGGGTAAAGGGAGATGGAGGGTGGCAAAATGCAAACTTTAAATTCTTTCACTCAAGTTTAAATTAGGAAGTAGCTCAGTGAATGTGTTCCTTGTGTAAAGTGCGTAGGTGATTATTTTTGTTTGTTAGCAAGTGGTTTAAATAATATTAATGATGGGGTGCATTAAAGAAAACTCAGTTCGGAAGCTTTTTGATCATGAGATTGACGGTGACAGATCAAGATGTAAATTAGAAGGATGCACTATTGTTATTAAGGTACGTTAAAATATTTTTTTAATCTAACAATACTTTTGATCCAGTGTTATTTCCAAAGTGGTTCTCCACTCTCCTTTTAAGCAACTGCAGACACACTTCATCTAAATATAAAAATATAATCTTCCTCATTCATTAAAAAACCGTTATCAAAATTAGTACATTGACGTAGCCCGAATTGATAGAAATACACTGTGCTATTTTTTTATTTTTATTTAAAGAACCGGAACCTTTACTGTGCTCTAACCATAATTAGAACCAGAACCTTTAAAATGTTTGTTTAGAAAACAGGAACCGGAACCAGAATCGATAAAAATTTTGGTTTGGCTCCCTGGTTGAAGCATTTGTAGAATATGTTAATTCAGTAGCTCCTTCTGTTTTTGAAAAATAAACTAGTGACATAGACAAGCTTTTTTATGAGTTTCAATCATAAAGATGATTCTGTCAGAAGGGGGAAAAAACGAGGAATGACACAAGAAACTTGTATAAGGTGGTGTTAGTTTGTGGGTTGATGTTTTAAAAATGCTGAAAACCAATTAAAGTGTATGTCCAAACTTTGAGAAGCAAATCAAGTTCATCCTTTGTTTACCAGGATCAACAGCGCACGTTTGAAAGGTTTATCCCTTTGATGAAGAATGTTTGGTCTCATGATCGGAACAGACTTTTAATTGAAAATGTAAAATGTCTTCAACAAATCGAAGTGAATTCACTTGTGAACTAATAACTAATTATTTGAGTTTGTATTTAGTGTGACCAAGTTTCAATGTGAGTTTTAATTTATAGTGAAGTGATGTAACAAAAAAAAAAAAAAAGAGATTTTTTAAGAAGAGATATGAAGGTTGGTACTTCACAAAGATTCAAATTCAAGCATTGAGTTCCTTTGTTCACAAAACTATTTGATACAAAAAGTGAACCAACAGGTGAGTAGACCTTGACTTCACATTCTTCATTGTTCTGAACAACACATGAAAAAAACTAAATTAACTAAGTTTTAAATTATTAAAAATAATGGATAAATTAAAAGTAAATTTGATAATTCCCTTACTTTTCCAAATTTAAAAGAATACATAGGGTGTAACTTGTATTTTTTCACTGATAGGCTAGTTGGCAATACACATTCTTCCCTTGTAGGAGTTCGAAAACTAAATGTTTTGGTCATTTATTTTATGAAAACATAAGAATAAAATGCAGCCTGGACCAGTTTCTAAAGCATTTTACTTTATTTGGTATATTATGGGCCTATAAATTAAGATTAACCAACTTATTAAAAATATTGGTGGTTTTACATAAAAAAAAGTTTTCCTTTGCGTTTCATTGCCGGCACAAAAAATGTGTGATTTGCCTGAAATTGGATATTTTACTATAGACCTACTTTCTATTTAATGTTGTTGAATTAATTAGAAATCCAAGAAATTCCCTGTTTTACAGAGTGCTAAACATCCTGTCTCTTAACAATTTAAGCATAATCTATTGAAAATAAAGATAGTTTTCTATAAAAAGTAGAAACAGGCTTGCTTTGCATACAATTATTTTCGTGTAGCTACTTAATAGTTTGGTCAAAGTCTAGACAAGCTAATTTTATACCAAATGTTTTATTTTGAGATCTTTCTCAAATTTTATTAGTAACATCAGGGAAACAAAAGATCTGAATACGAGTCTATTAGGCCAGTGTTACGCAAATGGTGTGCCGGGGACACTGGTGTATTACGGTGGTGAATTAGGTGTGTCATGTAGCCACAGCCCAGAGCACCACACATTGCTGTTTATTAAGAACATGAATGAAGTCAGTACAAACTGTAGCTGCACGTTATTCACATTTCTTATTTACTCGTACCTACTGATATTTAAATTCAGTTGGCAAAACCAGAATCTTTGGCGCAAAGTTAGAGTTATGGTTTACCCAAACTAATAATGGTTTGAACAAAAGGTTTTCAAATGTTCAAGAAGCGGATACAGAAAAAGAACTTCAACCTTTAATTTCGCGGCACATTTGAAGTTACTTCGGGAAAAAATTAGTCTATAATTTCAGTATTCTGATTTATCATACAACCATTGGACTGGGTGCATAGTTCCAAAGCGCATACCCAAAACCAAACAGTGTACCACAGAAATTTTAGGTTTGTTAAGTTTACCATGAACTTAAAAAGTTTGCGGAACACTGTATTAGGCTATAGGCCTAGTAATATTATGGTACTGAGTAGTAAGAAAGATTTATAAAATACAGTGAGACCTTGAATAATTGTTTTCATCGAGGATCTGAAAAAAAAAGAAAGATGGGTACGAAAAAACAACAAATGCAGGAGCCAGTATAAAATTAATAAAACTATCAGATTTGCCTATATGTATTTACTAAATCAAAAAGTGTATAATTAATGTTATTGTTTCCACATTCACATTAATTCTTTAAAAAAAAAGTCATCAATCTTAATTTGTTTAGTAGAACCTTTCCTTT
>CABFWB010000387.1:259543-285007 GCA_902151455.1 Timema bartmani | reverse complement strand
GGGGGGTAAAAACCACCTTTCTTTACATTCCTCAAAAAGGTTCTGTCTGGAGTCTAAGCGGCAAAATTGTCTACAAAATAGAGAAGTATTTTCCCTATTTTCCCTCCTTGTGCACTGAATGATGCAGAAAATCTCTGTCTCCATCCACACTTTCAAGTTGGCAGAGTAGGTCACAGGTAGCTTCTTAACATTTTTAAAACACTGTGGTTTCACAGACTTTCCAATAATGATGGGCACTTGTTTGTCCGAGCCATCGCTGTTTGTGCACAATAGTATCATCAGTCACTCCTGCACAGTTTTTCCTCCATGGAGGTGACCTGGTGGTCTAGGGGTAAGGTGTTAGATTTCTGTGCTGGGGGTCCGGGGTTCAATCCTTGGTCCCAGCACAGATTTATCTGATTGCCAAACCCTTTCTTCACCTCTGACAAGACGTGTATTAATCACAACTTGTGAATGTGTGGAATGCCAGGCCTCCACCGTGGTTCGGATTCTACGTTAAACTGTAGGTCCTCCATTTCATCTCACAATCACCCTACCATTACACATTAATGTAAGTCCATATAACCCGAACGATTAGTAAGACGCGGTGCTATTATTATTATTATTAATAATAATAATAATAATAATAATAATAATAATAATAATAATAATAATAATAATAATCATCATCCTCCATGGCAGGTCCCTCTATTCAATGCCAGTGTTTGATACCACAAGCATTTGAAAAATAGACCCCGTTTCATCTGTATTATAGCTGCCCCGAGCCTCGTACCCCTATAAAAGCTTTGAAAGCCTCTCGAACCAGAGATCCGTGACGTTGGTGTCTACAGCGGCATTCTCCCAGGTAAATTTCTTAAATACCAGGCCACGGCGTTGCTTGAAGAGGGAGGTACAACCATTTGAAGCTAAAAAAATCTCAATCTCCATTGGTGCAGCTGTTTTGAGAGATTTCTCCAGCAGAATGTTCCCATCCACAGGAATTACTGATGCTCTGGTACCAGGTAGAGAGGAGCTTTTCCAGCTTGATGTTGGTCGACACTTTGCCTGTCTTCCTTTTCTATGATGATGTACCACACTTATCAGCCTGCTCTTTGATCTCCTTTTTCTTCGAAACAGTCGTGTTTAAAGTAGACGGTGGAAGGCCTGGTCGCTTGCCAAACTTATTTAGAAGTTCTGAAAGACTGGAAGTGTTAATGAACAGAGACATGTCCATTAACAAACATCCACCAATTAATGCGTATTGGCCATGATACCGGCAGAGTTTGAAAAGAGCATAGGGCCTAATAATGCTATTCATAAAAAACTCAAATTGTTCATCCTCCGTATGTGTGATTACTTTTGAATCAACCTGTAGTACGGAGCTAATGAAGATGTTGATGTTCACCTAACTACAGTAGCCCCATGGCTTCTTTGGTGCTGATTGACAGTTCACAGCTGACTTCTGACAGTCAACATTTAGGTATATACCTACATGTTGACTGTCAGAAGTGACAGCTGCTAAACATGTTTTTTGCAGATCATATGGTTCAGCGTAGGGATTCATAATTTGGTCTGGTAGCTTTTCAAAGCCGTGAGCTGTGAGCTGTTAGTCAGCACCAAAGAAGCCATGGGGCTACTGTAGTGTGTCTAAGGACTGAGACCATGAAGCTCATTCAAACGACAACCATTCACTAACTGCATGTTAATTTACATGCATCTAAGAACTGTTGCCATCCGATTGACTTATATAATCAAAGCCATAAATAGCTATGTTTAAAGTGATGGATAAAATAAAAAATAAAAATCACATTGGTGAATTAAACTCCCTAAAGGTGTGGGTGTATTATTACACAGTGCAAGATAGAAATGGCTAGAAGCTGACAAATTTCTGATTAGGGGCCTATCGTTAAGCATTGTTGACTACAAACATGTGCATCTAATAAAAAACTCTAATTTAGGGTGATGAATACAGCATCATGATGTCCAAGCAACCTACATCAGACGAGAACAATTTACAAGCGTGGAAACTCCATAGCTTGGATCCATACATGATCCGTTGTGTTTGGTAAAACGGTGATGATTAACTTTGAATAGTGAAAATGTTTTGATTTTAGGTGATGACGGGGTTATGACAGTGAATTTAAGCTATTTAGGTAAAATCAAAACTTTATAAATTCTAAAAGAGATTTCAATTAACAAGCCTTATGAAATGTTTTGGACAACTTAAACAGAGATTTACCATTCAAAAATACAAAGTTAGAATTTATTTAAAAAAATTATCTTTCATAAAATACAATATGATGTTTTGTGCTGCATAATGTTACAAAAAAAACATAAGTTTAAAATATTCAGCTTCCCTTAAAGCAGTGTTCTGCAAATAAGTTCACAACACACTTAACAAGGCTAACATCTTTGAGGCACACTATTTTGTTTCAGGTACACACCAAGGCAGCAGAAAGCGGATTATGAACCCATTCCAATGGTTGTATGGTAAATTAGAACTAGGAATGTAGAGCTGGAAACTAATTTATTCCTAAAGTCACTTCAAACGTTCTAAGATTAAAGATTGACATTCTTTTTCTGTGCCTGCTCTTATAACATATTTGTAATCATGTTCAAACCATAATTTGGGTAAATCATAACCCTAACTTCACACAAAGGTTTTTTATTTTGTCAGAGTATGAGTAATAAATGTGGATGATACAAGGCTGATGCTAGTACAAACTTTATACTTCATTTGTATTTTTATTGACCAGCAATATGTGGCACTCTGGGCTGTGGCCACATATCACACCTATTATTTGTTGCCACGGTGCACCAATATGTCATGACAGACTGTTTGCGGAACACTGCCCTAGAGGACAACAATTAATTATGAGGCCAACAATCACTAGTTTAGAATGGCATTATGTATTGTAGACAACAATATTTAAATTCACCAAGAGAAAAAAAAATTCAAGAAATGTTTGAAATCATACATCAGACTTTAATTAAAAATTACTAAGTTTCACTTGCTTAGGTATGTTTTTTGTTGCCTGGATTATGGAGCTTCTAATTTTATCGAAGAGAATAGGAACTTTTATATAAGTAAGTTGATTAGTTCAGTTTAGTTTGAGTTTTAGTATTATCTTTTAAGCTTTAGGCCATATTGATAGCTAAATATATATAATACATTTTAAATCACAATAACTTTTCTACAGTCCAATTTTCATAGAAAGAGCCCTAACCAATAGCTACAGTCCAATTTTCATAGAAAGAGCCCTAACCAATAGCTAGCAATATTACTGGCACAACTTTCACATCTTCATTCGTCAAACGATATTATTATTATTATTATTATTATTATCATCATCATTAGCACCGCATCTTACTACCTGTTTGGGTTATACGCAATTACGCTAATGTGTAATGGTAGGGTGATTGTGAGATGAAATGGAGGACCTACAGTTTAATGTGGGACCCGAACCACGGTGGAGGCCTGGCATTCCACACATGCACAAGTTGTAATTAATACAAGTTTTGTCAGAGGTGAAGGAAGGGTTTGGCAATCAGATAAATCTGTGTCGGGACTGAGGATTGAACCCCGGAACCCCAGCACAGAAGTCTGACACCTTACCCCTAGACCACCAAGTCACCTGTCAAACGATATTATTTGTTGTCATTTGTGATAGAAAGTATCAAATACGCCTAATTGTAAAATGTTATCAATTTTGGCTGCAAAAAAATTGTTTGGATTTTTATAACTTACTTAGATCCTATGAAAAGTGGACTTTGCTTTGAAAAGGTAAACTATTGAAATAAAGGAAAGTGTTATATTAAGCTGTGTCTCCACTGGAGAAACATAGAACAACTTTAGTGTTGCACAATGTTTTAAGATGTTTTGTATTCGAAAATTAAAAATCAATTTTAGTCAACAAACTATCCACACTGGAAGAACATTGTTGCATCATGTTGGTGTTTGTTTTATATAATTAATGAAACATTGTGTTCAGATTAAAGAAACATTTTATAGTTTGTGTGAACATGTGGGACTAAAAATATGTTTTAGTGGAGGCCCTGCACTTTTATTTAATATTATTGCAGTTCCAAAGATACGATTGTTGTTTGTAACTATTACTTAATTAAATGCAATTCTCTAACTCCGTTTAAATGCTATGCCGATGAACTAATTACTAGTGCAACCTTTCTCATTAAAACACGTATACCACATACCAGTCTCAATTAAAATAAATTGTCCAAATAGAAGAAACGTTTGTTTATGCGACTCAATGTCGGTATTTGTTTCTTTATCGTTTCGAACAGATGCGATAAACACAAACTTTTATTTATTGTGTCATAAACACGATACAATACAGAGCAGCTTACATCAACAAATGCCAACTTTTAATCTGCAACCGTGTTGTTGTTGCTATATGCTCTATGTTGCTCTTTGTTTCTACAGTGGAGACTTAGATTTGATTCCCAACAGAGGCAGTAGTAGTGCTCCGGAATAAGCTAAATTTTGTACTCGGCAAATTTTTATTTAATGTGTCTTTGTACGAGTTAGGCCTACATATTCATTAAATATGTTAATGGAATAGGGATAAGAAAGATATATAATTGATTAAAGATGAAATTTGCCTGTGTTTGTGTGGCGTTAAGGAAAACCCACCCTTAGTAGTACACTCGACAGAGGTCCAAGTCCCAATCCTCTCATTTACCAGTAATCCAGTCCAACATGAGACTAACGTGTTAAAACTAGGCCACCACAAAAGCGGGTAATTTTTTTATTTCTATGAAAACGAGCATTTAGCTTACTGTGACAAGTGATCATGAGTATTTACTCTGAGTATAATTAATTAACTTAGATAAAATCACCCATTATATGTATATATGATATATATTATGCTGTATCAAAAGTGGCAGCCTGTATATATATGAAGGTTTAATTTAGAAGTGCACCCACATTTGTGTGGAAGGAGAGTAGAAAACCATTTAGGAAAAACCACCCTGAGTACACCCGACTGGAAAATAACCTCTTTGGCAGACTAGTCTAGCACAAGAGTAGCACGTTAGACCATGTGGCCACTGAAGCAGGTTATAAAAAATTGTTTTAGTAAGTTTTGTATCTGTCAAAAAAAGTTTCTTCCTGTCTGAATTTGACTAGTTATATTATCTTGTAAAATAATTTTAAGAATAACAGTAGTAGTAGCTAGGCTACTTACCAAGAAATAAAATATAACTCACCTCAAGTCAGAAATGTGCTTAGTAAAAGTACTAATGACAATGAACTTTACTTAATATAAAATTTCGTTACATCACATTGTTCAAGGTATTTTATGATCCATCTGAAGTAACTTTTCAAGGCCACTAAAAATTTATCGTTTCTGATAGTAAGTGACATCTTGAGCTCAATGTCAAAGTCCATTAACTTATGCCAATCACAAATGTATGGACATCTGAGCATTATTACATTACGAATGAAGATTACACAAGAGCCTGTATGCCTACTTTTATAGCCAATCTATAATCCAATAACATAAAATTGAAGCTACAGTACATTATTACAAAAAATTGTAACAATGAATTGTAGTATTTAAGCAGATTTAGATCTAGATTACCGGTACATGAACATGTGAAACGTGTTCAATTATTGATAAAAGATTATAGCTCTACTCATCTGATAAATAAGGTAGGCCTAAATTTTTACATACCAATAAGATAGGAATTAGAGCATAATGTAGTTGGATACACAGTTTTCTGATTTATGATATTATGGAAGACCTAAGCGAGAACTTAGGAAATTTATTATTTATATACAATCTAATTTAAACATCAAAATAAAAAGTAGCTCATATATTTTTCTCTTAATATTTGATAACGTTGATAATCTTGGTATAATGCAAAGCTAAGCTCAGCCTCAGCTCAAACTAGTGAGTAATGGTTATAATTTTAAGTTTTGGCTGATATATTTAACCTAAAAAAATTATGACAAAAATAAAGTAAACAAAAGATAACTGAGTCTCGAAATGAGATATGATCTACCAACATAACTTGCCTTATTTTAAAATATGATTTCGTTGGTAGATTTATTAAATTATATCAAACTATATTTGTTGATAAAGTTGATATTTATTTAGTACTTAAACAAACCCAAGTACATTAAGATATTCTGATATGTTACACAACACGTAATGCTGGTAACACTGATTTACCCGAAATAGATAACAGTTTGCGTCAGTCATATCTTTTTCTCCGGTTGTGAGTCACCGAAGCAGTAAGTGTGAACGATTGCCAGTGTGAACGCCCTTTTCTATTAAATATATATAATTTATAAATTGGTAGATATTATAACTTTCTTAAGGTAATATTTAAAAGTCGGAACATCATTAAAGAGAAGAGACTCGTGTTTAGTATATATTTGTACAGATCTGACGTTTTGTTCAGCTGTCAAGTGAAGGTAGTTATCCAACTGGAAAAACAGTCGCTTCCTTGGTGACCTAGAGGATCTTTTCAACGTATGTAAAGATGAGTGTAGCAGGATTCAACGATATAATTCAAGATTCCCTCGCTTCCTTTCTGAAATATTCAGAATCCATAGGAGGAGATGCAGCGGCCCAAGCTAAGCTCGTGCAGAAAGCTTTCCAAGCACAGCTGCAGTTTCTTACTCGTGCTTCGCAGAGCGGACAACCGAGCCAAGGTGATTTGGTGTCGCTACTGCAGCCGACATCTGTTCAGATCGCAGCTGTGCAGGAGTTTAGAGACAAGAAACGCACCTCGCCGCATTTTAACCACTTGAGTGCTATTAGTGAAAGCATCCCTGCACTTGGTTGGGTGACCATCAGTCCGGCTCCGGCCCCATACGTCAAGGAAATGAACGATGCGGGGCAGTTCTACACTAACAGGGTTCTCAAGGAGTGGAAAGAAAAGGACAAGACCCACGTGGAGTGGGTGAAGGCTTGGGTCCAGACTCTGGTAAACCTTCAGCAGTTTGTAAAGCAGCACCACACGACAGGATTGGTTTGGGCAAGCAAGGGGGCTCCTCCTCCGCCCCCTGGAGGGCTTCCACCTCCACCCCCAATGTTACCGGTCGCAGATATGGCTCCTGGCCTTGACTCTGCTCAGGACAGGTCGGCACTGTTTGCCGAGATCAACAAGGGGGAAGGCATAACGTCCAGTCTGAAAAAAGTTACATCGGACATGCAAACTCACAAAAATACAACTCTCCGTTCAGGTCCTGCTCCGTTTAAGGCACCGGTCCCAACACCCGTTACCAAGCCCGTGGCCCCGATCAAAGCTATCGAAAAACCTCCGAAATTCTTGAAAGACGGCAAGAAATGGATGGTGGAGTACCAGAGAAACAACAACAATTTAGTGATAGAAAACGCCGAGATGAACAACGTGGTGTATATGTTCCAATGCCACTCCTCTACTTTGACCGTCAAGGGCAAACTCAACTCTGTAGTTCTAGACTCTTGCAAAAAGTCTTCTGTGGTGTTTGATTCTGTGGTGGCATCTATTGAGTTTGTCAACTGTCAGTCTGTTCAAATGCAGGTGCTGGGAAAAGTCCCCACTATATCGATAGACAAAACCGACGGTTGCCAGATGTACCTTAGTCCGGAGTCCTTGGCTGTGGAGATAGTCAGTTCCAAGTCATCGGAGATGAATGTCATGGTACCAAAGGGTAACGGAGATTACACTGAATACCCTATACCGGAACAGTTTAAAACATCCGTGGGTCCAAAAGGACTTGTTACTGTAGCTGTAGAAAGTAAAGGCTAGTTATTTTAAAATTAGACACATGTAATATAAATATTAAGTTATCAAACTCTTTTGGTAGCCCAATTTTTTATTATTATATACAAGAAAGTGGGTCTGTGATGTGGTTAGAATCTAATTAAATCTGTAAACTTTTATGCTAACCTTTTAGAGTTGTGAAATTGAGTTGTTAAATTTTGAAGCTAACACATGTTTTTGAAATAACCTGTTTAAATTATTTTGACAATCTTAACATTATATGGGAGCGGCTCACTTTTATAACCTTTATATCATAGTACCAAAGTGTGCTAACCATTAAGTGCATTAATGGTTTTGTGACTATGCTCTCTCTTAAGAATGTAAGTTTTATGAAATGGTAGTTTTAGGTTAAGGTATGTAGATTTAATACAAAACACTAAATTTTATTAAAGAAATAGATTTTTTGTGTAGATATAATTAATTTAACTATATATATATATTACTGTGAATTTAAGGTCTTTAGGCTACACTAATATGTTATGTGGAGATAGTAACCTTTCTGAAATGGTTACAGGGGTTTTGATAAACAGTAGAGTCCCGACTATCCGACATCCGTATAACGTGCTATTTACATTGTTGTGCAGTGTATGCATGAATATTTCTACCAGTATTGTGGTAATGTTATTAAAACGCTGGTGTGACCTTGCAGCAAGGCTGGGAAACAAACTTGAATCACTAATTTTCTTTTAAACAGTGACTTAAGCATTTTGCATTTAAAAAAACATGTTAGGCTATATTTAAATAATTTAAAATCCAGCGTTCTGTTTACATGACTAAAATATTAGTTCTCTAATTTATTGTAAGATCCATACTGTAGCATGATAACTAAAATATTTTATTTCATACCTATGCTGCACTTAGATTTAATTTGGAGTGGTTTTACTATCGCCACCACCGTTTCCTTATTATCACCCGACAAACTGCCGGTCACATTTGGGTTGGATAGTTGAGAGACTACTACTAAAAATATAATCACTCCATAAGTCTTAAAAACTTGCTTCAAGGATGACCACTATGGAACTTTGTCTCTTAGGTGATTTATACTCTAAGTATCAGTATTTTTGACATATCTTATTGACAAATGTAATAGTAATAATAAAATATATTGTATTATTTTATAATACCATACCTTAATATCAAGTAGTATGTCATACTATCTATACCTTTCTATAAATGTAAATATTTGAAATTACAACACAACATCCTAAAGAGTATCTGTGTGAAATTACAGATTTGTTCAACCAGATTACCTTCCCTGTCCTAGATCACAAAATTTACACCATTTCAAATGATTTATTGAATAGCTCTGGAAAAAAGTATTAAATTTCAACCCAATAAGGAATACAATTATTGAAAACACATTTACTAATGTAAATATTTGCTCATTGCTAACAAAGTGTGTAGGCCCTAGGCTACATTTTTCCATATCATTGTCATGCGTTGGTGATATTTTTAAAGGAATCGATATGCCTAGCCAAACTTCAAATGGACTAGAACCCTACATTAATACCTATGTACCAGTAATGTACCGTTTACTATATTTGGGGTCTAGCTATTGAAGCAGTTCTTTGTTATAATTATTTTGAAGATGAATTAAAAACACTTAACAGTTTGTTTTTTTTCAAATAAAAATAAATTACCGGCCTTATTTTGTGATATATGATTCTAATTTTAAAGTAAATACAATCTATTGGCTAGATTTTGATAGGGTGGGCAAAAAAACACTAATCTATATCATTAAAATGATGAAGACATGTGTATCAGTATGTCTGTAATGAGCATTGTGCAATATCGATCACACACAGAGATATGACATTTAAGGAATAGTAGCCCCTATGCATGAACATGTGCACCTCCAAGCTGGAATTTTAAAATTTGGACTAGAATTTTTTTTAATTAATCAAAAATTTGTTCGGGAGAGTTAAAATTAGTTGATTTTCTGTCTTTTTGAAGCAAAGAAAAGCGTTACAAGGGGTAGCCATGAAATCCATTGCACGGTTACCCAGGGCAACGTTGGGTACTTTTACTAGTAATAATAGTAAAATGTACTCTATATTGACCTAAAATAATTTTTTTTTAGCTTTTCTTACTATGAAAAATTGGACTGTACCTAGTACAGTTTTTCTTTTTTCCACCTCATCTTACAACCTGTTTGGGCTGTAGGCTACACATTTTAACTACCTGCAGTAATGGGGTAGGGATAAGGTAGCTAGTATTTAAAGAAAATGTACCCACATGGAGAAAAAAAAAATTAGGAAACCACCTAAGGAAAAAACACAACATTCTTTATATACTTAGCCAGAATTAAACTCTTTATCACCTGCTAACCAGGCAAAATGAGCCTGACATTTAGACCTTGTGACCACCTGTACAGAATATTACAGTTTACTCTCCACATAAAACGGTGGAAAACTATACCTTGAGTTTCTTTCAAAGTGACATTTGGAGCATCTTTTAGAAATATAAACATATTTGTTGATTGATTACATTTTACTCTATTATTAATGAACTTTTTTTTATAGGTACTGTTAATGATAATATATATCAAATGGGACAAAAGCAAATCACATAACTTGACATAATTATGACGACGGTAGATATAGAAACTTTTTCTAGCTGTCATTAAGACCATTGGGGTATAATTAGGGTACACTTGAATAAATAGTATTCACATGCATATGTGAGCAGGCTGGCTAAGGCGTCAGCCACTTCTGGTTTGAAATCAAGGTCAGGTGTATAAAGTATGGCTTTTCCTAATTTTTTCCCCCCACACTCCATTGAAATGTGGATACATTTCTTCAAAATTATTAAACTATACCTTATCTCAACCCAGGTTGTTGAGGTTGCTCTAAGTTTTTTGAAATAATATTGATTCTAGCAACGGGTGCCACAAGTATAATTTAACTAAGCTAAATTATCTTACCCAAATTTCACTAAAAATACCCAGTCAAAAGCAACAGGTCAGGAATTGTGGAATGATCAAAACTTTGATAATATTATTATATAAACCTGGATATTTGACAACCTTGATGTGTGGCCATGTGAAGTTAGGGTGATTAAATGAAAACTTGAGTTAAAACACTAGTTATAATAATTACTATAAAACATTGTTATTGTGTGCTGTTTTCTTTGTATTCTATCTTGTGGGTGACAATATTTTGTCTAGAAACCACTATAGTTGAGCCTACCTTGGATTAAACTTACATAACTTAGGCTTTCTATTTTTATTTGCTAAAAAAATATATTCCTAAACTAATCCTATTAGGAGAAATATCTCAAAATAAGATGACTAATATTTTTCATTTGCAATATTTTAGAATTTGATTTGAGAAAACTCAAACAATATCTTAAATTTTAAATACTGCTGTCATAAAATACATGAAAAATATTTCAAGTTTTTATCAATGTTTGAATAATTTGAACTAAAATGTGTGCACCTCTGTGACTGTTAAATAATGTTTTAAGTCTATTAAAAGCTCGAGTCTGAATGTCTTAACAATTACTGTTTGCTGATCTACAAAATATGTTTTTAAATACATTAATTTTTAACTTTAAGTAGATGGGCTAGTAATTTTTATTTTTATTCAATATTTTTTATGTGTGTATTAATCAAAAGCAATCTCAATTGTATAAAGCTGACTGATGACTCTCCAATGGTTAGACAACAAGTGTATGCCCAATTAGTTTCATAATTTTTTTTTTTAAAGAATGTGCCACATTTAAAATCCATAGACTGTTGCTGTTTTAAAATTAATTTCCATATACAACACAGCAATGTACAAAAAATTTAATATGACTTTTCTTTTTCAGTTTTTAAGGAATTTATGAGTTTGTCGAATGTATTAATTTACTTCATGATGATAGCTATATAAATTGTTTCATTTGATTAAACAGACAATGAAATTGACCCAAAGCTACTCTTTAAGTTCATCATATAAAGCCATTGCCATGCTTTTTTATTGACACCATCTAACAATGCCTAAAATGTAGGAAATGGCACCTTAGAATCCATCATAGAGTTAAGTGTATTTAAGATTTTTTAAATTTTTTTTATATGGAATTTGATTTGGTATATTTTTGATGGTTTAGTTTAACATAACTATAAGACAAATTTATTAATCAGACGTCTTAACATTTAGTTCCTTTTATATTGCCTATAACACAGAAAAATTAATATAGGCAATAAATTAAACATCTCATGTTTACCATTTTGTCTGAGATTCAGATTTCAGATAGGTAAAATGTTTGAAGTTGCATGCTATCTACCGTAAATATGGTACCAGCCTTAGGGTTCGGCCAGACTGACGTGCGAGCGAGCGCGCAAGCGACTGGGTGGCCAGACTAGTGAGCGTGCAAGCGAGTACGTGATTAGCAGATAGCTCTCGTTAGTTTTTGACGAGGCTATGAATCTTGGCTGAGTGAACTGAGGGTGATTTTAACAAGTGATTTATTGTTTTGGTTTTCTCATCCTCTCTCCACACTAATGGTGATTCTTATTTGTAAAGGCCTACTTTGATAATATTGAAGTATTTTAACATATCAGTTTTACATATATATGTACATATACATATATATCTATATGTGTATATATACAGATATATATATATGTATATATACAGATATATATATATGTATATATACAGATATATATATATATATAGGTATGGTTTATAATCTTACCAACTAAATCAGGCCGTTAGTAGCAAGTGTGCTAAACTTATCTATATCAATAAAAATGTCAAAATGAGATAGTTTTCCTAGCACTCAATGAACCAACATACAATAATATTGCCTAGCGCCTGTAAACTAGACTGTACTGGGTCGAGCGCGTGTGCTTGAAAAATAGAACCAGTTCTTTCAAGCATGTGCGCTCAATCACGTGCTCCAGTATGGCCACCTCTCATTACAACCAATGTGTTCTATTTTATATTTTAGTCGCTCGCGCGCTCAGTCTGGCCGCCCCCTTAGGCATTGCTTTTATGATAAATGTAAAGGCCGGCTATAAAACTTAATAGGATATGTAATATATTATTCAATTGGTTTGGATATACAATTTTAGAACACATTCCTTTTTTTCCCCAAAAATTATTACTAAGAAACCAATTACTTGTCACTGTTTTTCTTTGTTGTTGTAAATAATTACTTGTCGTTGGGTACTCTGGTATTGGGTAATATCTACCAAATATATTGTTAGGAATGACTAGTTTAAAAAGAATACTTAATCCTACACCATTAAATAGAAAGTGCTCACTTTGTTTGTGAGTGGGATAAGGCTTTTGTGTACTAAACAAGTACCGGTAATATTAAGGTGAGGATGTAGGAGATGTGAGTAAAGGTAAGTGTTTTTGCAGTTTTATATAACAAAATATTTTTATAATCAAAATAAATCAGTTACTTTCCAGTAGAAACATAAGAGCTTAAATTTATTCACAACAATTCTCAACAATTCTTGAATATTTGTCATCTAATGCTGGAATGCTCAAGATGATATTCAAGAACTATATCACCATGTGAAGAAAATTAAACTCTTTGTGTTTGTACTGAAGCAATATTTTATTAATTCAGGCCAAAAAAGTTTTGCTATAGAACTGCAAAAACATTTGGCTTTCCTTATCATCATCATCATCATTTCCAGCCTGTGGCCAGGTCCGGTTTAGTAAAATGCCTCCATCTCCCTCTGTCCTTCCACCATTCTCCTGTTCTCTCTTCCACTCTCCTTCTCTCCCTTGCACACTTGCTGCTTGGATTTGTCTCCCTTTCCTTGAATCCTCACCTTAAGTTTTAAATTATGTAAAAGTAAACTTATCTGGGTTTCATTCAATAATGATTCCTTGTATTACAGTGTAGAGTTAAATAATTAGTTCAAATAATGTTGGTGAAATTAAGGTTCATTTATTAACTTAATTATACCTACTTGAAGTTCAAGTTTTGTAGATAATTTGTAAAGTGTGTTTGGAAGGTGAAAAGCAATATTTCCTTTTTAATAAGAAAGTAATTTTTCATAATTATTATGTAGGTACTCTTATGTCATAAATTGTTTTGTTTAAATATGGATACTTTTGTAAAAACAAGCATGAAATTAATATCTGTAAGAAATATTCTTATTAACTATATTATTTTTATTCATTAAGATTTCTTACCACACATAATAGATCTGGTAAATAAAATAACTTATTAACTAGCAATTTAGCAAAAATTTGACTTTTTTTTACAAAACATGATTTCTGTTTGGAGAAAAATCCCCCCAAAAAATTGATGACTTATTTTGAAAGCAAAACTTTTGTTGTAAATTAATGGATGTCATATGTGTCTTTACAATCATAGATTGTCTAACATCTGTCATTGTGAAGTTTTAAACTAACTTCAGCCCATTAAATGGTAATTATAACTAGGACGTAAGTGTTTAGTTGTGTTAAATGAGTATAGTGATATTGAAAAGTTGACTTTTGACTCTGCATTAGGCCTGTTTTCAATACATTCTAACATCTGGAAAGTCTAAATCTCCAACCTAAAGTCATCCCTAGTTCTTTCCTATACATTTTAATTAAATGTTTTTAATGACCTGGAAAACATGTTATAAAGTTCACAATGTTGGTAGGTATCAAGGTTATAGAATCTACTCGACAACATAATATTTTGATCATTATTAAGGTTCTAAAAACAATATTGATGCTACTTTTAACTTTTGAGGGCCCTCCACTTAGTAAGAAAGTGGTAGAAATAACGGTATATCATACAATCACAAAATACTAAAACTATTTCCACATTTCCATAATGTCATGTGATATTGAACTTATCACTTTTGATAGGTATTATCAATAGCCTACTTAAAAAATAATACTTAAAATATAGTAAGTCTGACCACAACAAAATATGTATTTTCTAATAGGTTCTTTTTTTACTGTGGTTCGATTTGAAAGTTGGACTGCAGTTTCACTAGTTGAAATGATTCATTATTCCACTACAAAGTAGTTTGTGTTTTAACCATAACATTTTAGTTTGTTATTAAATTCATTCACAAAACACACAACTAGCACACATTTTATAGTAAAACTTTTTTTTTTTTGGAAAATAGGTTTTGATTAATTTGCCAACTTTTTTCTAATTTTGAGAATTTAAAAAACCCACCAGCACTGAAACTAGTAATAAGGACTCATTACATACGTCACTATTTTTCTAATGCACCTATTTATATCTGTTAAATATGACCTATTGAACAGACAAGGTATCAACATCTATTTGGGAAGATGGGAGCATCCTTAAGAACCTGGTCTAACTCCACAGATAATGCTTAACTTAGGTAGGTGATACAGCTTGAACCAAGCATCACTCCATAGTGCACTTTTTTATAGTCTTAATCACAAAACTGAAACTAGTGAAAATATTTCATTATATTGTTAAAAAAATACAACAATTAAAAAAGTTATTTTAAAATGAAAAAACTCTTTCACTCATTGCAATCTTGTTGTCGTGTAAAGACTTCGTAAAACCACAATTTGATGCTATTTCTAGTTTGAACATAGTCATTTATCTAATATCTGGTTAGTTAGCCGTGAGATCGTCTTTTAAGAGAGTATACCAGTTGCCACAAATGAAGGCTTACATTACCTGCATTAGTGGTTGTACGACCTAAACCGTTACCACTCCAAAAGATCGGATTGTTGGTGACAAGGAAGTCGAGGTTAGAATCCTGTTTGGGTGTACTGAAGGTAGTTTAAATTAAGTGATTTCCCATCTTGCTTCCGTAAAAATGTGGGTACATTTTCAATAAATTAAACATTTATTAATGTATGGAAATACCGTAGTGACATTCATTTTTTAAATGACTTTAGTAGTTTAGTAAACATCAGAGATATCTTCCTATTGCCATTCCACTATATATGAGTATCTACCGAGATTTTATTTTAATAATAATTCATTGTAAGTTTTTTATGGCACATACTTACTCTGACTCACTCACATTTGCTATTTGTTTCGTAACATTTCTTCTCCATGTGTCTTAACTAGATGATTCATCTGCTAAATCAAAAGCAAATTTTTTTTTTTTTGTGGAAAAGGAAAATGTTTATAAAGATAAATTATATTAAATCTCTACTGAATCAGCTTCTTTTTTTTTCTTTCAAATAACTGTTCAGAATTAAAGGGGGATTAAAAGTCCAGACTCTAAAAATGTCTGCACCGACTCCCCTCGTCCCTTACGTATTCTTATTTGGGCTATTAGGGTGAAGGTTTAGTGACAAATTATTTAGGGAAAAAAAGAAAAAACCTTAGTACAGCCAACTAGGATTCCAACCTTGACATTCTTGTCACAACTAAACCAGACTAGATGAGCCTGATTTTTGTCAGCGTACAAATCTAAGAAAATGTGGAGGGTTTCACTTAAGTGTTTTCTCTTTCTTATGTAGACTAAAGATAATTGCTACTCTGTCACCGTAGACCAGATTACACTGAACTGTGATTCAAGCAAGTAAACACCCAGTACATATTGACACATTAAAAACCATTGTAAAACCATTGGTTTCTACTTACTTTTTTTTTGTCAATCTTTTTCAAAATTTTGCTTTTTTAGGCATTGTTCTTAGTATTATTGTATGTAAGTAGAGTCCTGAAACATGGCTGCAGATTATTGTCTGAGAAACAATACAAAACTTTCATAAATTGGCCACATTTTATTTCTTTCCCAATACAGTGTATTTTGGTTAATTGGGACACATCGTGGCTAAATCACTTTGGTCCAATTAAGTGAAATTTTAACCAATGAGCTTCAAACACTTTCTAGTTGAGCCAAAAATGTATTAACAAAATAAAAGAAATGTGGCATTTAAAGACAGCACATATTGTATTTTAAGTTATAATGATACAATCATTTATTTAAAATAACTAACAAACATATTATAATGTGATATATTTACTGCCATTCTTGTTAATCACTCGCTTAGGTATTTCTTCATCATTCTCTTGGTCTTCTGGTATCTTTGAGTGTTTTGCCAAAATTTGTTCAGAAATAGTTTATTCATAATCTTAATTTTCATCTTGGCCTTGATTATGACATTTAACAAACACAACCACCTTAGAGCATTACTTCGCAATAACTGACTCGGCTGTTGCCGCATGATCTCTATATTATGAGTGTTCAAATAAAAAGGCTGCTCTGATTAAATGTAATCCACTGTATTATCTTTATTCAGAAAGTGTACCCACGTTAGCTAAATGCAGAACAACTAATCAGTATTGTTGCAAATGCACTGCTTGCTATCAGACATGTCAACTAATTAGATTTTTAATGAAAGGAAAATGCAAAATAACTAGTTTTGCATTTTCCTTTGAAATTTTATGAAAAAATTATGACTTGTTAACAGTGATGTGACCTTAACATAAAAAAACACATATGTTGACCTTTTTTTTTTGCTATAATCATTTATTAAAAGTCTGTTTAATAACACTGCGACTTTTATTAGAAAACATTTCCATTGCCGTTATATTCCATTGCCGTTATATTAAGTTATCAGTGGCACACCGAGGGAGGGGAAAGTAGGGAATAAGACTTGACTTAAAACTTTATACTCAAAATTTCCACCCAAAAAAGTAGAGAAATAGTAATACATAGCTTCAAAATATTGTATCCTATCTTATTCCCCCCTTTCACTAAAGTAGATTTCTGGGTGTGATACTGAAAGATAGGTACATTTAATTAAATTACTATTTCAAAACTTGTTAGGGAACCTTGGGTCCAAAATTGTTTCTCACTTGGCACATAATTTGAAACAATGTTGGCAGCATTCCTCAAATAGTAAGTAGACATACTATGGCCTGGAAATGTTTGCATACAACAAAAAAACAGATTTTTAAAAAATGGTCAAAAACAAGTGCCAGTTAAAAGTGTAAATAGTGTGTAACTTTAGCTTTTAAAAGTGGTTACCATTTATTTCATTTCAAATTCTTAACTCTTGATGTGATTTTGCTCAATTTAAAATTGTCATAACAAAGAACACATGTGATTTACATAATATTACTAAATAAATGTACTTGATCTATATACTATTGTGCTCATTACAATTACCTTACATGTAACTAAGCTTATGTTCTGTATATCAAATAACTTTTAATTTTTTTGCATAATGTCTTACTACTTGTCAGGCCTATCATTTAATGACTTCATTGATCTTTGGAAAGGTAAGAGGAGGTAATATTTAGAGGATAAGGAAAAACCAGTCTTAGTATGCATAAAAATTGGTTTAGGGGTTTTTGTGTTCTCTACGAAACACACTCAAAATGTATTATTTGGGGATCATATTAGTATCGACAAAGTTATTTTGTGTGTGCTAGTGTTTGTTACTCTGACTTGAGAGGTCAGTGTTTGATCCCTAACTAGGTGCACAGCAGATATTTCTTTTTCGAGTGTATTCTGATGAGTTCTTTCAAAATCTCCTCCCATTTTGTTTCCACGAATACATAAGTCATAACTGGTGTCAGTGGTCACATAGTCAAAGGCGCCAGTCTTTTTTCGTTTGCCAGGGACAGTGAAGGTGGCGTTTAAGTCTCAGCCAGGTATACCGAGGGTGGATTTTTCTAAAAGGTTTCCCACTCTCTCCTTTTATATAAATGCAGGTATATTTTATCTAAATCCCTCCTTCCTCATCCAGACCATTAATGTACATATATGTGAATATCTCAGATGGGCTGTAAGATACAAAAAAAGATAAAAGTATCAAAACTTTTATCATTAAATTCTATGTAGTTACAAGAGTCCTACCAGCTCTAAACAAAATGGAAATACTATTATTCTAATAAAATAAAAAAGCGTTTGTCAGTCTGTCATGTGCATTGCGCGGTATCTACCGTGCACAGAGGTCTGAAATTATAAATAAAATAGTAGCTCCTGTATATGAACATCTGCACCTCAAAACTGGAATTTATAATTTAAATCATAGTTTTTTAGTTGGTTGTATAAGCAAATCAATATTAATAAAACAAAGATTTTGTCTCTCAAGACCATTGTGCAGTATCTACAGTATGCTGAGGTCTTGAATTTATAAAATTATTAGCCTCTGTTCACTACTCTGTTCACCTTGAAGTTAGAATTTTAAAATTTTGATTAGACTTTTAAATGAATTAAAAATTGGGTCACAAGCAAAAAAAGCAACAGGCAAAGCAGGGCTTAAAGGAACTAACATTAAGGTTACCTTCCACGAAAAATCATTAAACCAAAACATTTATTCCTGACAATTCCAGGTACTTCAACGAGTCTGATATAACTGAGACTTGAAAAGATGTTGAATAGTAAGTTAATTTGGATTCAGAATACCTGATAGTTTAAAAAAATTAAGTGGTCAATTTGTTTTAATAAATGACTACCTTGTTAGAGAACCAGCAGAAGAAAACCTTTGTGTCCTGTTTGATTTTTCACATGTACAAACCAAATAATCATTATTTAAAGGGCAAATTTTTTTTGTATTATTGATGGAATTGGGATTTCCCCTTTCACAATACAGAATTAACAACTGGAATATTCTGTGCTGTGTCTGGTCTAGAATTATTAGGCTTATTATTTTGTAGGTTGTACTGTTTATATAATTGGCCAGTTCATATAATGCATGTTAAATAAGCACCTCAAATATTTTCAACTAGTTGTAGCTTATATAACATGCGTTCTCCTAACCAAATGATTATATAAACACATTAATAATTGCAAACTACTAACTTTGAGACCTTCATCTATGGAAAAAAAAAACCAATTTAATCAATAATAATTTTTTTTATTTTGCCGAGAATTGTACCTAAGACCCTTGAAATAGTAGACATGTTGCTGACTCAGCTAAGATGTTGGACTATTCAATTCTAAAAGTACAAATACACATCAGGCTCTATTTTTATAGAAGATGAAGAACAATAATTAGTAGCTAGTTTTAACTCCCAATTCCCGATAAAAAAAAATACAACTCAAAGAAAATGTATTATAATAATTGATGTGTTAGTAACCTAGGAATGTGCTAATATTCGGTCCTGTACCAGAAGTACTGGTTTGTATTTCAACTATGTGGTTCCCATCCTCTTCAAGAAGATGCATGTGCATGTCTTTAAAATTAAACTCATTTCTGTTCACTAGATTAAATAGCTTTAATGTGGGATGGTAGGGGACGTAAGTCAGTGAAGCCAGTTTTTGTAACAAAAATATTTTTTTTTTGGCCAAAATAAATCAAATATTATTCAGACTGGACACTAATTTAGTTAAATTTTCTATGTATAGTAATCTCAAATAGTCATCGCATATTTGTCATGAGCATAGTGGGCTTTTGATGAGAAACTTTTTGGATAAAATAAAGAAGTCTTTGTCAAATTCTGTGATTTCTATGACACATATTCAAGAGCCGTTGAGATTGGTACACACAACAAATTAAACAAAATGTCTATCAGAGCAATATTTTAATTGGCCAAAATACAGGCCTTAACTCACATCCCCTTCTATACCACCTCAAATAACCAATAGCCAACATGTTACAAATAAAGATTACTAATTAAAGGAGCGGTACTTAAAATCGATTTGGTACAAGCCTCAGCCACAAGATTACTATGCTTTGGACTTGGGTCAGCCAACTTCGAGATAGTTTGGTTTCAGACTGAGTAACCTAAAGTTAAAATTTAGGCTTTCAGAGTGTGAAACAGATGTAGTGATTGTGAGTTCGCTATAAGTATAATCCTAAGCTTTAATAAGCCTCTTTTTGTGTCAGGCGCCTATATAAAGTAATACCTGATGAAAGGTAATTGGGATGGTCATGAATAGAATTAACTCCTTGCATTAGTGTGGTGAGAGAAAGGAAAAATCACAAAATTAGGCCAAGATTCAATAACGACCATATACAATGTAAATCTAAGCCCTTAAATTGATTAAACCACCAATGTGAGTTTAAGGTGGTGGATTGCGGGTGATTCAAAGGCCACTGTATGATTTCATGAGTTTATTGACCCTTCTTATGTAAAGTCTATTACTTACTAGCTCTATGGCATTAGGAACTTGAAGTTCATTGCCATACTTACAAAAGTACACCACCTATCTTTATCTTGAGCTAGCTCCAACCAGTCCACCTCATTACACCCCATCTCTTTTAGAGGTCCATTCTAACGTTATTCTCCTGTCTAAGTCTAGGTCTTCCTAATAATTTCTCCCATTCACGCTGCATTTCCTGCCTACCGTAATCTACGAGACTTGATTATCCTGACAATGTCTTGTGATGAGTACATGTTATATAACTCATTATTATATAACCTGCTCCACTCCCCAGTAGTCTCATCCCTTTTTGGATTTAAAGTGTTCCTCAGCACCATGTTGTTGTTGCATGGAAACAATAAATAATAAAAAAAACTATTTACTGTTCATTGTATCAAGTTTCTAAATGATTAACTTATTATGTGATGTGTTAATTGTTTTTAGGTTGAACTCTTGCCAAACAAACATGACTCACGCGGGTTCTGGTAATGGTTTGGATGCAATCATCGACTTCATTGCAGGGTCACTTGGTAAGCCATACTTAGGATTACAACTTGATCAGTATAAAGTTTATTGTCACTATCAACGTGTAGGTCTGGCATACATTAACTTTTTTTATAACCTTCACAATAGAAAATAATAATAAAGTAACCATTAGCTCAAAAATGTATGTATATTATAGTGTATATATACTATATGAATACTATATATAAGTTTCACACTCCCTCCTGACGAGTACTAGTATAGTGAAACCTAGCTCAGGGGATTCGGAGGTAACAATCGATTTTCTTCAAGGACATCCATTACCTCTTTATTCAGTGGCGGCAATGTAAAGTGTGAACTGTGTTGTTCTTTTCATTGTAAAAACCATATTTTGTTCGTCCCCTTTTATATGTTTCCATCCACCTTTCCTGTACCTTCTTCCAAATATAATGAGATAATGTAAAGGGAAATAACTAATTATAAGTTGAAAAGGTTGAATTTAAATAAGAAATTATTATGTTAATAGTTTAATTTTCGTGAAATATATATTAATTTCTTTACTGAAAGTTATTGATCCCTTTCTCTTTTGAGTTTAGAAATGCTTTGACTGCCACCAAATTTTGACTTGATGTTAACTGAAAAACCAAGGAAGAAATTTAGTGATTTAGAACATATTATAGCATATGGAGAGTTGGTACATTTAAGTTTACACTGGTTTTATAATATTTTTAACTGTACGGTCCTACCTTTTTTATTTTTTATCTTTTTTGTGTGTTTTAAATAATATTTTAAAGGCTGCTTATAGCCCCTGTTTGATGTGTTTTAAATAATATTTTAAAGGCTGCTTATAGCCCCTATTTGATGTGTTTTAAATAATATTTTAAAGGCTGCTTATAGCCCCTGTTTGATGTGTCTTAAAACACTTTTAATTTTTTTTAACAATATTACAGTCGTCTCAGCAGATGAACCCATTTTCCTTTATAGCAAATAGCAAGCAGTCCAGATTAATGAAAGGTGGGCTAACCCTTGATTTTGGATTATATATATGATCCTAAATTCATTATGTTAATAATACCAATTATTATTATTAATAATAATAGTCAGGGCTCCAAAAACTTTCAAAAATTTGGTATCCATAGAGTTTAACTAGTTGCCAGCTAAAATAGGGAACACAAATTCTTATTTTTTAGTAAGAAAATGTGTACCATTATATTACAAACTATGACAGTAAAATAAGGCTTTCATGTACTATTTTGTAGTAACTTCGAAAGCTTGACTATGATCTTAATATATCTATTTAATACAACTCTTCTATTCTGAAAAACTCTAATGAGTAAAACAAACTTTTATATTCAAATAAATACAAAAAAACTCCTTTAAAAAAAATTAAAATGGGCTAACTAGTTTTCTTCAAATTCCAATCAATTAATATTATTTAAAATAGAGATCATCAGGTAGGAATCATTCATCACTATTGGCAGTCTGGTGACCATATTTTTTGAGGCCTGTGAATAATAATAATAGTAAAATCTCTCTTTCAAACAATCATCAAGTGGTTTTTTTTTACATAAAAAACTTTCCCTTGCTCAGTTAGTATTGATGTATCCTAGGAGGGACAGCTCTTGTGTATGTCGGTCAACCACTCGATACGGTGAAAGTGAAGATGCAAACTTTCCCACAACTGTATGGGGGGATGGTGAACTGTTTCATGCAGACCCTTAGGAAGGAAGGGATTGTCCAAGGCCTATATGCGGGCACATTACCAGCAGTGGCGGCCAACGTGGCAGAAAACTCGGTCCTATTCGCCTCATACGGAGTCTGCCAGAAAACCATAATGAAGCTCACTAATGTCCAGGTAAAAGTGGTTAAAGATTATAATATATTAAAAGTGTTCATTTACAAACTTTA
Organism: Timema bartmani; assembly: GCA_902151455.1. Classification (NCBI taxonomy): domain Eukaryota; kingdom Metazoa; phylum Arthropoda; class Insecta; order Phasmatodea; family Timematidae; genus Timema; species Timema bartmani. The sequence goes on along the minus strand of CABFWB010000387.1, from coordinate 261,876 downwards.
ATTAGTTATTCAATTTGACTGTGAACTTCACAATATATAAACACTCAAATAAGTGTGTGAGAGAAGGGGAAAAAACACAGGGATACATTGTATTTGAAAAATCACCCCTGGGGTTTGAACCCTGACTTATCCATCAATGGCATCAAGTGAAATGTGAGTGGTGATTTATTGCTGTGGGTAATAATTACCTCACGTAAATTGTTAGTCCAACATGCCTATTAATTCGTCTACATTTTTTATATACCGTTGTCTTACACAGCTTATTTGGTAGTGTTAAAGATCCTTTGTTCAATTCCCAGCATGGCCAAGAAATGTATCATTGGTGAAATTGGGGATTCCCCTTTCACAATGATGATTCAAAAGCTGGATGACTGTTCAATCTGTTCTAGAATTAAATTAGTTTGTAAGTATAAACCTAATTTATAAAGCAAGAACAAGAATAAAAGTCATGGTCGAGATTGTTTAGCTAATGAGTTTGACAATGAGCAATCAATCTAAGAAAATTTTGTTTGAGATACCAGTGAGGTTGAAAGTTTACTCAAGTAGTGAGAATGTAAACAATGTACAGTAAACTAGAGCAAGAATCAGCAACCTTTTTGGACCCTGATTGATTTATAAACTTAACTAAAGTCATGTTTATCCAGTCCACATTTTCATTTTTTGTCTATCCAGCTCATATTTTTAACTTTAAACCAACCTTCCTCAAATACTTATGTTTCCACCCTTCTAGAAAAAAATATAGAATAAATAGAATTTACATTTTCATTCTATGTATTTTTCTTATAACATTACCTAGTACTTGAAATATTTGCAAATTTAGAAGATTTAAAGATACACTTGTCGATCGCGATCGACCAGTTGCCGACCCCTGAGCTGGAGTTTACTGGAAACTCCACACCAATAGTGAATTAAGCCTGTAAATAAAAAAAGGAAGCGTATTCCACGGTCATAGTTAAGACGGGTGTTTAGGGGGTTCAAACCCTTCCCAAAAGTGTTATTAATGTATTTTTTGAAATCCTACTCAATGTTTAGACTATTAGCTCACTTAAGTCATAAAATCGATAGCACCTAAATCTCATGTCAAGGAAGGAAGAAAAAAAAAACCTTTAAATTATTTTAAGAGAGTTTCAATTTTTTCAAAAGTTTCTTGCTAACTTCTGTTGAGAGACTTGAAACTATTAAAATAAATATTTAAAATTAGATGTTGGTGCTGAAACGGTTAATTAAAATGGACTCCTTCAGTAAACTCTCACTAGCACCAGAAATTGTATAATCATGAACAGGAAATAATTTGAGCTACAACTAATTTTAAAATTAAACTTAAATTCAACTTAAAAATAATACATGTAACAGAAAAATATGTTATAATACATTCATTTTTAATACTTACAGGAAGTGGAAGACTTAAGTTCGTTTTCAAATGCTTCTGCTGGCTTCTTGGCTGCTTTCTTCTCCTCCTTCATGCTGTGTCCTACCGAGCTTATCAAATGCCAGCTTCAGGCGATGCGTGAGGTCCAAGTACAGGCACTTGCAGCAGGCAAGCCAGTGGTACCAACTTCTTTATACCAAATTTACTATTATTATTATTTTCACTGTATCTTACCGTATCATATCATCCAGGTTGTACACGTTTTTAAATTATGCTGGGTAGAGATGAGAAAGATAAATATAACTTGAAGGAAATGTACCCATACTTTGATGGAAAGAGGATGAGAAACCAATTAGGAAAAAAAGCACCCTCACCCACCAAGCCAGATTAGTTGACATTCAGCCTATGTGCCCATTGTTACAAGAATCAAATTAATTCATGTACATATTTTGATTGGTCCAACACCTAAGCTCAATCGGTAGCGTGACTACCTACTGGGCTAAGGGTCCCGGGTTCGTTAAATGTGAGTCTAACAATTTTTATATTGCGCACCTGTAATATACATTCACTTCACAGATAAGCATTCGAACTAGTTCAAACCTCCTGAAAAGACTGATAATTTCTATACCAGATCTTAGACTGGCAACGTGGCATTTTCAGCCTCGGCAGAACATAACGATAAATAACAAATCACATTTATATAGATTGTTTTACCACTGCATACTTTTATGCCCGCTTGGGTTGTCTACCCCTTAAAACTAATTTTTTTATTATTATTATTTAGCACCGCGTTTTACTACCCATTCGGGTTATACGCTTAAGTACTAATTACGCTAATGGATTAGGAATTGAGAAGGTTGAATTTAGAGGAAGTGAGTCCGCATTTGCGTGGAGGGAGAGTGGGAAAACCATTTAGAAACCCCCCCCCCCCAATTAACCCGACCAAGATTAAAACCTCAATCTC